>JASANB010000718.1:0-15944 GCA_030248155.1 Sabatieria punctata | reverse complement strand
GCCATTACTGACTTTCGACGGCCTGGGTTGGGCTTTGTGTCGACTACTTCCCATCGCCTCGACAGGTTTCGAACCCACAAACACACCGCTTCCACGGGTGCCGGGGCCGCCGTGACACACGGGATAGCGTAAACTACCCATGGCCAAGAATCGACGTTAAATATAGAGTGATAAATTCTTGGAAAGTGTCGAATTTATATTTTAACAAGATGCCCAATTTAGCTCGTGACATTTTTGCCCTTAAGCAGCCTCGCTATAGACGAATCGGATGGAAACCCTGCTCTGGCTACGCAATCGGCAGTAAACAACAACAACAACAACAACAGAAGGAAAGCAATTAGTTTTGCTAACTAAAGAGTGACCTACTTTCCTAGAGCGTCGTCCACGTCGCCTCTGCCTGGAGTGACACCTCGGTAGCGACCGGCACAACTCAGAGGCATCAATTCATCAGCAGGGTAGGCGTACTTCTAAACAACGCAACTGCACTAAACAGCCGTCACTCAACAACACAACTAAAAGTAAATACCATATATGACCAGTAGGCGTGACGAAACATTTCTAGCGCTTGTTCCCTAAAAAAACACCACTGTTTAAAGCAATCTATAATAATCAGCGTAGTAATTAAGTGGCGTACGCGTACGGCCAAACTTAATCAGCAGCAGCTATTTTTGTTCAAATAAAAAATAAACAACTCTTCTCCAAGCCTAAACCATAAAAGTCAAGCTTTGATTAAGCTGTACCACAGATTGGACGGTGTACGGTATTTTAAGCTGACACCAGACATGGGCAAAGGGGGGGCTGAGGGGGGTTGGCCCCCCATCAGGCTCTGATCTACCCCCCATCAGCCGGCCGCTAGTAGCGGCCCGCTACCATCATCAGAAATTTTTGGGAAGAATTTTGTATAGAAAATTATGATAAAAATATGCCTGGAATAGGCGTAAATGAGCTCAGAATAGCTAATTTTAACTTATGTTAATGAAAAATAAGCCAAAAAACCCTGATTTTCGCCAAAAATCGGACTTTTTGGCTTACCATCCCCTCAGCCCCCCCCATCAGGCGCTCCAACCCCCTCAGGAATTGAAAATTCTACCCCCCATCAGCCGAAATGCTAGCCCATGTCTGGCTGACACCAGACATGGGCAAAGGGGGGGGCTGAGGGGGGTTGGCCCCCCTCAGGCTCTGACCTACCCCACTCAGCCGGCCGCTACCCCCTCAGGAATTTTTTGGAAGAATTTTGTATACAAAATTATGATAAAAATATGCCTGGATTAGGTGTAAATGAGCTCAGAATAGCTTATTTTAGCTTATTTTAACCAAAAATACGCCAAAAAACCTTGATTTTAGCCAAAAACCGGACTTTTTGGCTTGCCACCCCCTCAGCCCCCCTCAACCGGTCCTACCCCCCTCAGCCCCCCTCAGGAATTGAAAATTCTACCCCCCCCTCAGCCGAAATGTTAGCCCATGTCTGGCTGACACCATATTGTGCATTGTAGCTATTTTCCTGACTGTTCGCCAAATGTTCAACAAGTTAAAAAGTAAAGGGTGTCCCAGAAAAAGATAACTTTTTTGTTGCCATTTCCGCAAGTTTTAACCAGATTGGCTAAAATTTGAAACGAAGGCAATTTTGGGGTAAATAGGGGCAATTTTGCTTGTTACCGTTTGGCCCACCAGACTTGAACCAACTTTAGAAATTCAGGAATGTGTAAAATTTGATATTTTCAACGTCTATAGAAATTGCGTTAAAAAAGGAAACTTTTGTTTTTGCTGTCATTTACGCAAATCTTCGCCAAATGACCTGAACTTTGGACTGTGACTGGAGTGACCGCAGAACAGTGCGATACTTTGTGTTAAGATTTCATGCATTAGGTTAGGATAAACACAGACTTGAGAAAATATGTTTAGTCTGAAGTTCTGTTTTTCTGTTCTGCTCAAGCAATAAACACTTGTTCAGGAACTCTTCATTTTCTCATGGCTGTGTCAATCTTGTTGAATGAAATCTTAACACAAAAAACACATCTCACAGTCTTCCAGAGTTTCTCCAAATTCAGGTCATTTGACAAACACTTGCAGAAATGACAGCAAACAATATAAAAGGTTCCACTTTTAGCGCAATTTCTGTACGCAATGAAGTTGTCAAATTTATTAAGAAATTCGTGAATTTCCAAGGACTGGGTCAAGATTTTGGCACCCATATTCCAAATTTCAGCCGATTTGGTACAGAAAGAAGCAAAAAGAAAGGTTATGATTTCTGAGACACTCTGCACAAAATTGCATACTTCAATTGCGTGGAGTTGACACAGGAGCAATGAGTGCATTGAAGGACCAGTAGGAGAAGCAGAAAAATGAATGTCAGCGGCGTATTGACAACGCAAGTATCCATTGCGACAGATAATAAGAAGAGAACGAATGCTAACAGAAAACCAGTCCGCAGCAGAATGCCGCTGCTTGCTATGCTACTACTAGGTGACGAGGAGCTTTCGACTCCACCGATTACAATGTCACTTCTTCAAGTCTTCTTTTTTAGTCACATCCTGAGGGGCTTTCGAAACTAGGTCCATAATAAGAAACAGAAAGAAGCATAATCAGCCATTATTATTTTACATGCAACAACCAACAACAAACATCATCATAACGTTTGCCGTGCGCCTCAACCCGCTCTGCGCACGCGACGGCGACACGTGAAAATAAGGCGCGTCGTCAGTGCCATGGACCACGGTATACACATGGACGCGAAGTTGAAACCGCCTTCATTTACCCATCTCTACCGCAGTTGCGCGTGAGTTTACCCATCAGCTGAAACATTAAACGCACCCGCGACCAGTGTTGCCAGGTTGGGGGAATTTCCCCCAAATTTGGGGGAATTTTTTTTGCGTTTGGGGGAGAAATTTCGTTTGGGGGAGTGGGGGAATTATTTGGGGGATTTTTGCAATATCTGGGGGAATTCTTGGGGGAATTTTGTGGTCAGTAATTTTCTAGTATTTTTAAGCTTTCTGCCAGTATTAGTGCCAATTTCGACCATTCTATCTGCATATTTTTACTATTCGATCTATTATTTTTTGCTGTAACATGTTTTGAGTACCATTTTTTATCTATCGAACCTTTATTAGCGACTGAAAATCCAAACAGGATAGCTTTTAGGCTTAAGTAGGCATCGTTCTCATTCTCACATGCTTAAGATATAGGTACCGATAAAACACATAGGCAGGTATGGAGCATCGTGTTTTTCTTTGTTGTGATACAATAGGCTAAATTTTCTTATGTACATGGAGGAATGTTTCAGGCGTTTTAGCAGGCAAACTGTAGATAAACTTTTAAAACTCAAATCAGGCATTGTTCTGACTAAAAGTTTTGATTTGTATTAGAATTTCCTTACATAAAAATTCAGACGAAAGTGGCATTTTTGAAAAAAAAAATTATATTTTACTTTGAAAGACATTTTTCATACAATAATTAAAAATTTCTCAAATTTCAAAATTTCATTTACCCCAAACGTTTTTTGCTTGAAATTTTTCTGAATAAATCTGACTTGTGGTTTATGAACTGACACTTTCAGTTATTAAAAAGTTTAATTATTAAGGATCAAGTTCATTTGTGCCATTTTTTACACAAGCAAGCCCTACTTCTACGTTTTAACGATGTTATGTAATCCAATTAAAGGAAAACAGCCATAAATGGCCTCTGCAGAGCATAATTTTGTTGCATTTTTCAATTTTTATTTGGGGGAATTTTTTGGGGGATTTTGTATTTTTGGGGGAATTTTGGGGGATTTTTTCTGAATTTTGGGGGAATTCTAGCCCTCAGACCTGGCAACACTGCCCGCGACGCTCCAGCCGAAAAAAAATTTAAAAAAAGAAGAAAAGAAGAGCAAGTTAGGTAGTTTGTTTGTTTATTTGACTTATTTCGGTGGCACACCTCTGCAGAAAGTGCAGCAGACTTTGACGAATTTTGATGGGTCAAAGATTCCTGGCGCTGGTGTTCAGTTTCCTGCCACAGTCGCATACAATGGTCGGGCTGCTACAATCAATGTGTTCGTACTTCCTACTCTCTTCGGTGCAGTGATAGGAAGAGACACGATTACAGCTCTACACATGGTGCTCGATGGACGCACCTGCTCAGTGCAGTCAGTACAGGCTGACCAGCACACCTGCTCAGTTCAGTCAATGGAGGCTGACAATTCTACTGCTACCTCAGAGGCTCGGTCTCAAGAAATTCCTATGCATACAGCAGGACAGGAGGCTGTACATGCTCTGACGGTCAATGTTCCACAGCAATCTACCTGGGACAAGGCAGGTCTTGCTCATTTGCTGCAAGAGTGCAAGAACCTCACCAGGGATGACATCGGACAGTTTCCCGATTTCAAGCACAAGATTCAGCTGGTGCCAGATGCCAAACTACCACCGCCCTGCAAGTTGCGGAGCATCCCGCTCTATCGACTCTCCAAGACGTTGGAAGAGATCGATTCAATGGTGGAACAGGGAATTTGGCGCAAGGTCGACCGGTCAAAAGTCATCAATGGAATGGTGACTGTGGACAAACCCAATGGTGGAGTGCGGATCACCACAGACCTCTCCAAGCTGAATCAGATTGTGGAACCTGTGCGTTACCCTTTGCCAAATATTCGGGATCTATACACAAAGCTGTGCAAGGCAAAGTGGTATTCCAAGCTGGACCTTCGCAAGGGCTACTACAACGTTGATCTAGATGAGGAGAGCAGCTTGCTCACTACTACCATCACGCCAAAGGGGATGTACGCATACTGCAAGCTCCCAATGGGCCTGAAGGATTCTGCCGCAGTTTTCCAGCAACTTGTCTCGCAGACACTGGCTGGGTTGACAAACTGTGATTCCTACATTGATGACATCCTCATCTACGGTGTGACCAGAGAGGAACACGATGCCAATTTACGGGCAGTTCTTCAGCGTCTGGATGAAGTCAATCTCAGGCTGAACATGGACAAATGTGTCATTGCAGTGCAGTCAGTCACTTTCCTGGGTCACATCATCAGTTCTGGCAGTCTGAAGCCAGATCCGAAGAATCTACAGCCCATCACAGAGATGCCCACGCCTAAAACTACGAAAGAGGTGTTGAGTTTCCTGGGCATGCTCAACTACTACTCAGACTTCTTGCCGAAGTTCGCTGATTTGGCAGAGCCGCTCCGAGCTTTGACCAGAGCAAAAGTCAAGTTCCAATGGACGGAACAATGTCAGCAGTCATTTGACAAGCTGAAGATGATGGTTCGGCAAGATCTGAAGTTGGGTATCTTCGATCCCGAGTGCCCAACATTCCTTTCTACTGACGCCTCATTGGTTGGCATTGGTGGTGTGCTATCTCAACTGCAAAATGGCAAGGAGATTCCAATCGCATTTGGACACCACACACTAGATGCAACCAAGCGCAACTGGGCTGCGAATGAGCGAGAAGCCTATGCAGCCATGTACTTCTGTGAGTACTGGGAGAAGTTTCTACTTGGTCGTCATTTCACTCTACGCACTGACCACTCAGCTCTGAAGTCTTTGCTCACTGCTTGTCCAGACAGACGCAAATCATCGAAATTTGGTCGCTGGTTGGAAAGGCTGGCCGAATTTGACTACACTGTGCAGCACGTCAATGGTCAGGACAATATTGGTCCAGATGCTCTTTCCAGAATCGGACACCCTGATGCTGGGGCCATTCGAGTGGCACAGGTCACTGCAGATGGCTTGTCAGTGGCTGTGTTCTGCAAGCACACCAAGGAGGACCCAGTACTACAGCAAGTCTACAAGTTTGTTCATCATGGTTGGCCACAATCACGCCAGAAAGTCCCTCCTGATTTGCAACCTTACTACAAGCTGCGTCAGGAACTACAGATAGCTTTTGGTAGCTGTCTCACCAGAGGAGCAGAGCAACGTTTGGTTGTTCCTGCCTCACTGCGCCGATGTTTGCTCAAACTGGCTCACACAGGACACCCTGGCATCATGCGATTCAAGCGCAAGCTGCGTGAAACCTACTGGTGGCCAGGCATGGACTCAGAGATGGAACTGTTCGTCAAGCACTGTGTCCCATGCCAGGACTCTGCGAAGTCTACTCCCAAGCTGCAGATGCCTACCATGCACCTCCATGTGCCTGACAAGCCATGGGAGGAGATCAGTATCGACATCACGGGGCCATTTGAGAATGCTCCTGCACATCAACGGTACCTTGCTGTAGTTGTGGATAATTACAGCCGATTCCCGGAGATTCTGTGCACTGACAACATCACTACTGCTAGCATCACCCGATGGCTTGCAGAGTTGTTCTCACGCTATGGGAATCCATCCAAAATCATCTCTGACAATGGGCCGCAGTTTGCTAGCCATCAGTTCGCAGATTTTGTGCATCAGAGAGACATTCTGCATGAGATGACACCGGTCTACACTCCACAGCAGAATTCTTTCGTTGAATCTTTCAATCGCTACATCAAGCATGGTGTACAAACCTTCACTGCTGCGAATCTGCCATTCTACAAAGGTCTGATCGATCTGCTGGCTCATTTTCGTGCTACCTCTTCTCAGCCTGGTCAGAAGAGTCCTAGCGAGCTTTTCCTGGGGCGCCCTGCTCGCTTGCCATTCCAAATTGTTCGGGCTCGAAAAAGGAGGGAGGAAAGAGGTGAACGACCAGGTCTGGAGACACCTGGCGATCTGCAAGATGTGCTACTGCATTCTCCAATCGACAGACGCGGTCCCTACAGAGTGGGTCAAAGGGTTCGAGTCAGAAGACCTCACACACCCAAGGGCCGAAGTCCATGGTCCAAGCCACTCACTGTTGTGCAAGTGCTGGGGGACTGGATGTACAAGCTGTCTGATGGACAGTTGTGGAATGCACGAAGAATGCGTCGAGTGTTTGAGGAGCCACCTCAACAACCTGCCGACATTTTCCATGACCCAGTCGCTCCTCCAGCCGCTACCGCTCAGCCACGGGCCGCTCAACCCAGGGGCATCAATCGGGAAGAACCAGTGTGGCGCTCTCAACGTCAGAACAAAGGGCGTCCTCCAGAACGCTACACTCCTTGACTGCCCTAGCACTCTTCGCTCAATAGGAGGAGGGGTGGTTGATATGTCGGCCATACACCGTAGTGTATAGCGTAGGTGTGATACATGCCGTTAGCAGGCGCACAATTAGAATACTGCTCTTATCTGTGATTGCGCCTGCGTTGTAAACTGGAAGCGCCGCCTGCGCTATTATAGTGTGTCAGTCTGCTATCGTGCCTGCCTACGTGTGGTTATTACGATTGCCTAGGCGCTGTATTATTTTACTGTTGTGCGCCGGTAAAGATATTCATCTATCGGTCCGACTTCTCTCTGCCATAGCCGCCACTCATCGGCCATCTACACACTCACTGGTGGGCAACACGAACTTGCCAATACACCAGTACGCAGCTGTTTATTCAGTTAGTTTGTGGTCCTGATTTATCGGACCACCCGGTTATTCTGTTAAAGTTTTCTTCCATTCTGATTTCAGACTTACATAAACCATTTGATCATGCCAGAGCAAATTTCCAGTGACTCAACTGATTACCATTTGGCGGTTTACCTGGCAACCGGAGTATTACTCGTGATTTTACTGTTTGTGGCAGTGCGAGAAGCTCTCATTCAAGTTATTTACAGAGCACTGCGCTTCACTGTGGTCTCCTTTTATTCGGTTATCAAAAACTATTTCTTCAGACCCGGTAAAGTGGCAAAGAAAACCAATTAGTATTAATTATTAGTAAAATAGTTGTATTATTTTTGTTTCTTCACCTTCTCATTGGCTGTTTTGGACTCAGTGAGAAAATTTTGTATTATACTGTATATTCTGATTGATATGTTGACAAACAAGCGAGCTTTCGATTATTTCCTTAGCTTGAATCGTGTTTTGTTGAAAGATTTCAGTTGATTTGTTGATTAATTTAGTAAAATAAAGGGCATTCAGAATCCACTCGATTTCTGTTTATGAAAAAAAATTTCGATTCTCTTAGATCCGTTCGTGTCAAGCTACCGTATTTGACATAGTCTTGGTGGTTTTGATCCGAAAACTATTATGTACTATGGTAGCCAAGTTGCAAAGCTGGCAGGGCAGTCACGCAGCTGTTCTTCCTTACAGAATAGAAAAAGTAGGCTAAATATTGCCGGGCAGTCTAATGGTTCTGAAATAAATAGCAATGCATGCATTTCACTGTTTTTCGTTGATTGTTTTCACTATAGTTCACCTATATTATATTATATAGTATATATTTGTCTATTTAGTCCAGTAACTGCAGTGAGTGGTGCAAAACCATGTGGCGTAGTGGCGCTGCTGTTTTTGGTTAAAAAAGTAAAGCAAAACCGAACTGAGAAACTTCTGCCCACACACACTACTGGCGACTGGCTTGCTGAAATCCTTCGTTTCTTGTGAATATTGTCATTTAATCGGCTCATTTGTCCTTCTTAGCTAATGAGGACTAACTGCTATGTAGTCAAGCGGTTTGATAATTGCTTAGGAGCGGTTTAGGTGGAAGAGTCTTTCGTTCACAGGGAAAATATCAAGAACGTTTCAGATTTCTGTTTTCCTTAATTTTTAAATGAATAGTAATTGAAAGCACTTGTGCTTTGTTTTTGCAGTCGAGTTTGATAACAAAAATCCATAACTTGCATGGGTATTGCGCTATTGGTTTGCAGTAGGATATATGAATGTATGCATACATGTCGTTGGGGGTAAAGGGGGGCCGGCCCCCACCCAAGCCCGATTTTTCGGCAAAAGTCCCCCAGCGAATTTTGGGGGGACCTGAAAACCAACTTTTGGTTTCCAAAGTAAAGAAAATTTTAGCCCAGACAATACATTCTGCAGCACAAAATTGGGTTTTCGCCTACCCTACAACCCAAAACAGGGTTTTGTAAGGCTTAGAAATGCTAAATAGGGTTTTTAGACTGCTTAGAAACTCTGATTAGGGTTTTCAGGTTACTTTCAAACCCTAAACAGGGTTTTCAGGTTACTTTCAAACCCTGATTAGGGTTTTTAGGTTGCTTTCAAACTCTGATTAGGGTTTTTAGGCTACTTTGAAACCTTAAACAGGGTTTTCAGGTTACTTTTAAACCGTGATTAGGGTTTTCAGGTTACTTTCAAACCATGATTAGGGTTTTCAGGTTACTTTCAAACCCTGATTAGGGTTTTTAGGTTACTTTCAAAGCCTGATTAGGGTTTTTAGGTTACTTTGAAACCCTAAACAGGGTTTTAGCACTGGCTAGAAAGCATACATGTAACAGGTCATCCGCCGATGGGGGGAGGGGGTTGGGGGGTCTGGCGCCGGCCGGGGGGGGTCTGAGCCAAAATTTTGGGGGAGGGGGGTGGGCACTAAAAAACGCTCAAAAATCGAAAAAATCGCAATTTTTCGGCTAAAAGTTGCCAAAAATCGCAAAATTTGGGCTGAAATACAGCTAAAAAGTGCTCTTTTGCAGGCGATTTTGGCAATTTTTGTGTGTTAAATTGTAAAAAATTGCAAAAATTTGCTCGAAAATTTACTTGCCAGAAAAATCGGAGTGGGGGTCGGTGAAATCGTCTCGGGGGGGGGGGGGGTCCCCAGCCGGGGGGGCTGGCCTATTTCGGGTGGGGGGCAGACCCCCCCAGACCCCCCTGTTACATGTATGCTAGAAAGCTTAGAGAGGGTTTTTAGGTTGATTAGAAACCCTAAACAAGGTTTAGAACTGCATTCAAATCACTAAATACGGTTTTTTTAGTAATCTTATAATTCAAAACAGGGTTTTCCGCGTGCCTTACAATCGAAATTAGGGTTCTCTGAACTATTTTTAGTCAATATAACGCATTTCAATCTGTATTTTATAGCTGAAACTCATATTCAATACGTATTTTGAGCGCAAAACAGCTTTTTATTACATTCGTTGCTTCAATATTCGGTTTTTAAGTCATTTTTTTCAACCGGAACAGGGTTTTTAAGGCATTTTTAATGCAAAAATGTGGTTTTAACGCCTTTTTCGGTCCAAATTGGGTTTTGAAGCCATTTCTCGCCCCAGAATCCCTAGAAAAGGTCGACAAAACCCACCTTTGCACCCCAAAAAAAGGTCCCAAACCCCACTTTGGACTACTGTTGTTTGGTATTGGATTTTCCGTTTGTGTATGTGTATTGTACTGAAAATGCAATTTTTTGGTCGATTTTCAGTCAGAAATGCTAGGAAAATTAAATCTCTCAATGTCTACTACTTGAAACCTTGGATAGCTTTGAAATCGAGTTACTTAGGCCGTTCGAAGGATTTATGAGGATATCTACTGTTTATTAGTGCAGCAAAAACATAGAAATTTTATGTTTCTGTTCGAAACTTTATTGACTTTTGCTGATCAAATACACATACACAAAAATACACTTTTTGAGTACTGTTTGTGTATGGTAATGTTTATTGGTATTTTCAATGTGTATGTGTATGTGTATACACATTAAAAAACAATGTGTACTTTTGTGTATGGTAAATGTGTATGTGTATACACAAACAACAGTACTTTGGACTTCGTCCCAAAACCCTATTTGAAAAAGGTCCCCCCATGGAAAAACCCAGCGACATGTATGAATGTATGTCCATATATATGTATATTGGCTCTTATAGTTTGACGTCATTATTGCATGATGAGATTAAACTAATCTGAAGGTTATGAATGAATGAAGGCTCATAAAGTTAAGCTTCATGCGTCATAATGCGCTGGTGCCATGTGCTCATGTTCGTCGCTTCTTGTCTGGTATTTGCTGAATTCGAACACAGCAAACCAACCAGCGCGGACAGCAGAGTGATTGCAAGCCTGCAGTCTCCAAGAGTCTTCTTGCCCTACAACCTCTACAACCCTACTACAACACGCCGACAACGTTTAAGCAAGCAACTACGAAGGCTGAAAGAGGCTGTAGCACAGTTTTCGCTTTATGGTCAGTTCGTAATTTTGTGATATTCTGATCGGCAATATAAACTGGTTGCTTGCTTGCTTTTAAGGCAAAATTCTGAGGCTGTGTGCATTTTGTGTTAAACTTTCAGGGAATTTGATTGACGAACACAAAAGTAACAGCATGACAAAAGCTGTACAACCCACACTGTACTAGAAAGTGTCAATAAACATACATGGGCCGGGGGTATGGGGGTGTAAACCCCCTTCCCTCACTGGCCAATACCACCCCCTCGGTGGTCCATACCCCCTCATCCCACCCCCCTCCTCCCGGTGGGAGAAAATTTTCGCTTATATAAGGCAAAATAGGCGTTTTTTTGGACTTTTTTGGGGGACCCCCTCTGAGGTCTCCATACCCCCTCTGGATTTTCTGGCCCTTGTATGTCGATAGACACATGCAAGTTAATAATTAGTGGTTGAAGTGTTGTTGGATACGTTATAGAGAGTAAAAATTATGAGTAAATGAGCATGATGTGTTAAAATTTCAGCAAAATAGTTTGACGAACACAAACTTACAACAAAATCAAACCGGCGATGCATAAATGGCCCAACCAGTATTTGTTAAATTTTGTATGCCTTACAAGTGTATTTGTTTGTCTATATGTAGACCAGAAAATACAGTATGTCATAAGCACCTCTAGCTCGCAGTTCTCCAGTGAAATTTGCCAACTCTCCATAGCGCTCAAAAGCGCTACCATTGAGGAAATAATATTACCAAAAATAACCAGCCGATATTCCTTCAACTGTGCCGTGTCAAAACCGTTCATTCGAAGAATTCTGCAGAAAAATACTATACAATCAAAAATTCTATCGACAAAGGAACAAGACAGCCTTCCTTATATCCAAAATAAAAAGATTTATATACAGTAGGATTTAGCTAATACCATACCTCATCTGCTTCAGAATTGTACTCTTTCCACACTCTCCTGAACCTAAAAAATGTGTAAAATCCAATTGCAAAAATATATAAGCACTATTCATCTACCAAGCAACAGAATCTTCACACTGGCAGATTCTTCTAGATGTTCTTCCACTAACTGTTTCTCAATTTGCTTACTGTTAGAGCTGGCAACGCTATTGCATGAGCCCATTATTTAGCCTAACCGTCGCAAACACCTGCAAAACACGTGCAAGCTCACGCAAAGATATCTATCATTTTTCCCACACACAAGTGATGCTATTCCCACAAAGTAATCTTGACTAGCTCTATGTCTCTTCTGTGTAGGGATTGTCCTGGGTAGTTGGCAAATCAAATGTAGAATACATACGTACATGTCCATTCAAATTTCTAAATCGATTATAGATTTTAACGTGGCCACTACCCTACGCACCGGACCGGCATCGTATATGGTACCAGACCAGTACCATGAAAGGCGTTAAGTGCTTGCCAAAGTATTAAACAAAAGATTCGTTTGCTACCAATTACATCGTTCTAACTGCGCTAATTGAATCTTTCCGTGACCAGTTCTATCGTGTTGAACAACGGCATGTACAGCCACTTCAGGTTAAACCCAATAGCTTTATGGTATCACCACCATAACACAACCGATACCATAGATTTCGAGAACAAGCATACAATAGATTAACAAACAACATGTTATAGCACCTAAGCAAAAATTAACGCAAACAATCATCTGTATCACGTTCTGAAGTGGAATGCAAAAGAATAATCAAAACTGAGCAAAAAATAAAGAGAATAAGGGGCTTGCAAGAATGACGTAATCGTGTTTTGCCCATTTTCGGACCCCTCCCCTCTACTCTGATAATCTCTGGTAGTAATTTCTTGACCCCTCCCTAATTCGGTAATAATTTGATTACCCCAACCGAAATTTCAACTTTTTGGAGTTTTTAAGTTCAATTCTGTGTAAAATGACGTTTTTAATACAGTAAAATAACATCTGTGTACAGTAAGATACTAATAAATTTCTTAATTTTCTTTGTCGATGAGCTACAACTACATGCACGTATAGTCTTCGTTTTACATAGAAGCCATTATTGAGTTGGATGGTTTTTTATTATAGATGTTTTATCACGGATTTTACGGCTGCTGACGACATATCACTTTGCTGATGATAGGATAGTAATAAAAGAATGAGTCCATAAGTGCTATACCCTTATAAACTTCTAGTAATAACCTCTCAAAGGACACTGGTGCCATTTAGCATTTGAGAAATGGGAAAGCCCTTACTTAAACGGTAGCTGCCCTCTAATCTACACGTTCATCTACATTGTACGTGAAATTGAGGAAATGCGAGCCAGTGGCTTTAAATCGAGACTACTTGTACATGTACTGTACGAAAAAAAACAATTAACAATTATGACGACCTCGGTGATTTCGGCACATTAAAAATTACGTAAAAAAATCGCCAACCACCTCCCCCACCGTAATGAATAGTAATGGTTTGGCGGACCCCCTCCCCTCATGCGATTACGTAATTTTTGCAAGTCCCCAAAAGTCGTAAACTGAGCAAAAGTAAAAACAATCAATCACAGACAGGCGCTGACTCTAGCTCCGGCAGCCGGTTTAGTAACAAAAACAAGACTATGGAATTTTTGTTTTCTGGTGTCGTTTTGTTCATAGAAGCTCTCTCTAACTCCGGTCAGGAACGATGACACGTCTTTTTCAGCCACCAAAGATACCGTACATCCGCCCCAACCAGCCCCTGTCAATCGTGAACCAATCGCTCCAGATGCTCTGTAATTTGCTTGTAATTAATTGAGTAGAGGCGCTCTTACTTACATTAGGAGGTTAGGAAATTACCCCTAGCAAGAAATGCCAAAACCTTACACTGGAGAGACCCCCGGACACGAAAATACATTAAGGCTCATTAATCTATCCAGGGTTTATCTATCTAGCCTACCACCCTCACCCAGACATGCATTAGCATTTCGGCTGAGGTAGGTAGCTTAAAAATTCGACCTTCCATAAAATAAGCGCATTTTCGGCATTTTACGTGAAATGGCACCGTTTTGTACTGTTTTCGACAAAATTTAGTGCTTATTCTTGCAAATAAATCGTTTATTTTTAAATAACACATGTCAGAAAATAATCAGAATCAGTGTGATGGACTTGTTCAGTTTCCTCATTTTGGACAAGGCACTGTTATGGTGCGAGTGGTGTAGGCGCGGCACAGATATCCGAGTGTAGTGGCTGAGCAGCAACAAATGCGGTTTACTAGATAGCCGCACGTTAACGAGTATCAAGGCTAGGGAACAGCAATAGGCACGGACGAATGGGCAGAATGGCTTATCAGGGCGGCTCGCCCGTTACGGCCTTACAGTCTGAGCTGACACCTAATTCTAGCGCGGGGTGACAGCTCTATAAAACACCACTGTATGCAAATATCAGAATCACACCTGAAACGCATGCGCACAATTATACGTACATACGATGTATGTACACACACTCACACGACACCACCCCCCTCTTCCATAGAGAGAGAGAAGAGTGATGAGCCGGCGGTACAATAAGTTACAAAACAATGGCAGCAGTCATTTATCAAAGATCAGGCGTTTGGGAGCTTGAATCTTCCGCCGGTCGCGTAGGTTGTAGCGTTGCTGCTGCGGAGGTGTGAAGAATGGTGTTCCTGAATGCGCTGGCGACTGGTTAGGCGGTGCTTGCTGCTGAGGCGTTTGCGGACCGTGTCCTACTTCAGCCTGACCAGCTTGACGATTCATGTGTTGTTGCTCATCATCTGAGGCAAGAGGGGCGTTGTAATGGCGTTTACAGCGTCTGGCATTGACAACTTGTCCATCCTCAAGCCTGTACGTCCAGTAGCCCAATACTTCCACGATAGTCAGTGGTTGAGTGTATGGCGATTGACCCTTGCGAACTTGGACTGCCGGCTTCTTCACACGAACCTTCTCCCCCCTCCGAAATGGACCCGGAAAATGAATTCTGCCAATGAGGCGGCGATCCACTTGGAAAGTGTGCACTGGGTTGGGTTGCGTGCTTGCAGCAGTAGGCTCTGGCTTGGCAATCGGCTGAGCAAACTGGAACGGTAATCGTGCTTGTCTGCCAAACATCAACTCAGCAGGGCTCTTGCTCTGAGTAGAAGGTGTGGAACGATAGGTGGCAAGAAATTCGAGCACGGCAGCATCCCAAATGTGACGATTTGGACTGGGAGGTAGCGTTTCGATAACGCCTTTGAGAGTGCCGTTGAACCTCTCAACCAATCCATTGCGTTCTGGACTGTAGGGAGTGATGCGCATGTGCCGAATGCCTCTGCTGGTCAAGAAGTTGACAAATGCGTGGCTGGTGAACTGGGGACCGTTGTCACTGAGAATTTGCGCAGGATGACCATATCTGGCAAAGAGTTCAGTGAGCCAGTTGATGAGGGTAGTACTGCTGGTGTCCTCAGTCCATAGCACTTCTGGAAAACTTGACATGTAGTCGATGAGCACTACACAGTAGCCGCGACCATCAGGCGCATTGGCAAATCGACCGGTAATGTCGATAGCCAATTCAGTCCAAGGTGTAGTGGGTCTTGGCCGCTCCTGGACTGGAACCTTGGTCCTTGGCGTTGACTTGGAGCTCTGCTCGCATGGCTGGCAGGATTTGACAGTGTGCGTCACATGAGAGTCCATGCCAGGCCACCAGTAGCTGATGCGAAGCAGGCGTTTCATGCGATCGATGCCCGGGTGTCCCTTGTGTGCAAGCTGAAGAACTTGGCGCCACAGTGTCTGGGGTAGTACAACCCGGCCTTCGCGAGAGATGCATCCATCTTCCACCGTGAGCGATTCCCACACTGACTTGTAGGAGTGCAGAGACTTAGGAAGGTGAGACTTGGGGGTGCTTTGCTTGAGATGCTGGATGACCAGCTGAAGCAGTGGATCCCTTGCAGTAGCTTGCTGGAGGCATTTCCAAGTTGGGCTTTTGGGTGTCTCGGCCACAGCATGAAGAGCGCGAATGAAGGGATCCTGCACACCGTCATGTGCAGAATTGACATGCTTCTCAGGGATGCGACTGAGAGCATCTGCGACAATGTTGGACTTGCCAGGCATGTGTTTAACTGAGAAGTTGAACACGCTTA
>JASANB010000717.1:0-12978 GCA_030248155.1 Sabatieria punctata | reverse complement strand
AAGTTGACTTTCTCGCAAAATGCATGTTAAATCTATATTAATATTAAAATAGAGGCCCTACTATTATATTAAATTAAATTAAAAATACACACAGGGGCTGAATATTAAAATTTATTTTTAATAGTATTTTAATAGCATTTTAATAGTTAAACCATGTTTGACAATCAAGGAGTCACATAATTTTACCTCAGAAAATGATGAAAATTGAAGATTTCTGACTGCCCTGCCCTCTGAATCTCGAATGTGATTTCGCTTGGAAATAGTAGAACTTTCTCACTAATAGGCATGAATGACAAAAGGACCTGAATCTAGTCAATAACCTATGTAACAGTCTTTCCTTTCAAAAATTTCTCTTTAACTATGCATCAATTTTTTTTCTATAGCTACTTGTGTTTGAATGCAATTTAAAAGCAGGTTCAGACAAAGTCATTTTAAAAAATGGTTGTAAATTTCCACAGAAAAATGATTCAAAGTTGCATCTCTGATTAAATTTTCAACTAACACTAACAACTTCAAGCAAAAGATGTTGTTTTGCCAGTTCGCTGAAGTGTGACCAAAACTTTTCGAGTGCATTTAGAATATACTATTAAAATGCTATTAAAATACTATTAAAATTGATATTTAATAGTATTAATATTAAATCTAAATTAAAATTAACAGGTGACTATTATATTAATATTAAATTAAAATTAAAATCGGCTAGTTCTATTATATTATAATATTAAATTAAAATAAAATTTCACTATTAAAATTACAGTACTCTGTCTGTACGCATTCGTTAAACCGAAAGAAGTAAAAGGCCCTGGTAAAATCCATGCAATAAAAGAAGCAAACAACAGAGTGATGAAGGAATCTGAAACTCTGTCACTTGGGCAGCAGTAATTTTCCAACGTTTAAAGACAAATTACCATCATCTACCGAAATTACCTGTTGTGCCTGCATTTCCTTCATGCAACGCATGAACTGCTACGTTGTCCAACAATGACGAAATTGCTTCAGCCAGATCTCTTTCTGAGAAAATTTTAACTTCGTATTGATAGATTAGCTGTGTTATTTCTTTTTGTTCCCAAGGAACGCCGAATCCCGTCTTTGGACGACCACCGAAACGACACGACGTTGCATTTTAGACGATCGGCTAGACCGATGCTAAATAAACTGGAACTACTTACAAATCTTTCCACTGCAAAAAATCTGAAAAAAGCACATCTGCACCAGCACACCGTAAGAATCAATCGGGAATTCCAGCAACAAATGAAATTTTTGTTCTTTAGACGGTTTTACTCGTTGACAGACCGTACAAGCGATCGCAAAATAAATCTAACGAGCCAGCTAAATTTTGTTCGATTTTAAATAAATCTACCGTCTGCTAAATAGTGCTAAATATTGATCGGAGATTACCGGGCCACATCGGGGAGATCACTACTTGCGCCGATTAGTGTTTTCAGTGTACCTTAGTTTTGGCCATTTTTTGTTTAATAAGGGCCAACGTCCTTGGGCTTGGACGAATAATGTCATGCTCATGCTTAATCGATAGCAAATCGTCATATCTACCCATATTCACTTGGGCAGACATATCTGTCAGAAGACTCAAATTCTACGATTGCTTTAGAAAGTGGAGGTCCTTCACGCATTTTTGGTCATTTAAAAAAAGGGCCACCGTCCCGGGGTTTCGAATTCCAATCTTTCTAACTGTGCTAATTCTGTAGCTAGAGTAATATGGACTACCCGGCCTTAGGAACGAATGTACGTCCATACGTATGAATTTTATAGCAAGTTTTCTAAGTTGGGTTCCAGGGGAAATCGGCCGATAATGGATCAAGTTCGACATTGTAACTCGTTACCTATATATCACCGCTTTTTTCTTTCCGCACTTCGGCATGGTCCCCACAAATTTGATTCTTTCTTAACTACTGAAAATGGGCATTTTCGTGGATTTTTTTCATGTTCCTCGTTCTTGTGAAAAAACGACGAATTCGGCGCAAGATGTTCAATCGGTTCCGTGTACAGTAGACTTCAGGCTTTCGAATGATATAAGAATTTGCTCTCTGCTCTTTGCCGTTAACCCCACAAACGGTGTTGAAGTTTCTGTAAACCCTTAATTTTTGCCATTTCAGGCTTTTATTGTACCCAACACTTGCAATCATACTTTTTCGCATTAATTTAGCTGGGCGACGAATATTCACATCTTTCTAGTAGATTTTAAACAATCAAGTTGGCTTCACTTTCGTAACTCGCGCCATAGAAAATCAGCCACCGCTGGGACGGCGACCAAGTTATAAACATTAATTTACGCGATTTGACCCACACGGCTGTTTTGAACCCGCATTTCTCCGATTCTTCATGAAATTAAGTGCGGTTTTTTGCGTAAATAATCGCATCCGGTCATGCTATTGCCGTTTTAGCATAAATGTTTGCTTGTAGCGCGAGCTATTCAAATCTGTTGCCCATATTTTGAAATGGTACCAAACCAAGTGCGCCATACAAAAGTTCTTCGCAGACGGACGTTTTTATATCGCATTTTTCTAATTTTTGATTGGATCAAGTGCGGTTTTTTGCGTAAATTATCGCATCCGGTCATGTTATCGGCGGTTTTAGCATAATTTTTTTGCTGTAGCGTGAATTTTTTGAAAACTATTGGCCATACCTAATGCTATGCTAACTCTGCTCGATGAAGATGAGAGGTTTGGTTGGAACAGCCTTCGTCACAGGCAGATCAAACAGTCTTAACTGACCTCCAGCCATGTGGGTCTTTGCTTAGTAATAAAACCTTTTTGCGGATAGAGTTGTTTACGATCCATGGCCCCGGCGGATAAGCAAACAGCAAGAGTTACTGCTGTGAAACCAAGAAAGAACGATTTGCACAATTAAAACTGCGTGTGCTCTAATAGGTTCATCCGAATTTTCGGTTTTCGACGTCAGGTCATGCGTATGTGCATATAGAAAACTCTTTTTCACTTCATAGGATTGCCGAAGCCGAAACAATCTGAAATTTCTTTTAGACCACTTTGGTACAGACCGCCTAAACAATGGGCGACTTTGATCGGGAGATAGACGCGCGGGGTCAGTGCCCAACAAAAATGCAACTAAAATGCAACTGAAATTGCCCCCGAGTATTTTGCGACTGAAACTACGGTGCGTTGCAAATAAAGTGATTGGAATGTTTTAGCAGTCTAAATTATCGTAAACGTTCGAAACAGTGTACAATCTGAAACAGTGTAAATTGTGTTGTGTGTTTGGTTGAAAGGTTTTTTATTATGTGTCATTTTGGATAGCGAGGTGCAGGCAGATTAACTTTCTACAACAGAATCAAGAATATGTACCGTACACATCAACTGAGTCAAACGGGCTAAGTTATCAAAAGAGAAACATACAGTAGTGCACAAAAAAAATGTCCTCTCCACTTTTTCGGGTTCACTAAAATCACTGTTTTTCACTCAATTCTCAACGAATTTGAACCAAATTTTCAGGGTAGGTGCCCAATTAGTCCAGCTACTTGTGTTACAGTTTCGGCGCGAAAATTCAAATTTTGGCGGGAAATTTAAACGAAAATGCGAAAATCATATGGTCTCATAAAAACGGCTCTTACTCAAGAAATACAAAAGCTACGCCCGTGAAATCACGACCGCTTATAGACCCAATATAGTGCAATTTTAGGTAGAAGTTTCAAAACCCTCGCTCAAAGTACGCGCGAGAATCCGATTTTCAAAGTTGGCAAAAAATCGGGATTTATCATCATTTCCAAAGCTAACATTTTGAGGTTCACTAAAATTGCCTGTTTTCAGTCAATTCTCTGCCCATTTGAACCAAATTTGCAGAGTACGTGCCCAATGGTTCTGGCTAACTCTGCTAGAATTTGAGCGCGAAAATTCAAATTTTGGCGGGAAATTTAAACGAATATGTGAATATCATAAAATGGTCTCATAAAAACGGCTCTTACTCAAGAAATACAAAAGCTATTCTGGTGAAATCATGGCCGCTTGTTGACCCAATATAGTGCAATTTTATGCAGAAGTTTCAAAACCCTCGCTCAAAGTACGCGCGAGAATCCGATTTTCAAAAATGGCTGAAAATCGGAATTTATCCATTTCCAAAGCTAACATTTTGAGGTTCACTAAAATTGCCTGTTTTCAGTCAATTCTCTGCCAATCTGAACCAGATTTGCAGAATAGGTGCCCAATGGATCTGGCTAACTGCTAGAATTTCGGCGCGAAAATTCAGATGTTGGTGGGAGATTTAAACATTAGTAAGAACAATTTTTGCAGGATACTTTGTAGTTTAAATTTCCCGCCAACATTCGAATTTTCGCGCCGAAATTCTAGCAGAGTTAACCAGACCCACTGGACACCTGTTCTGCAAATTTAGTTCAGATTGGCAGAGAATTGACTGAAAACGGGCAATTTTAGTGAACCTCAAAATGTTAGCTTTGGAAATGGATAAATCCCGATTTTCTGCCAACTTTGAAAATCGGATTCTCGCGCATACTTTGAGTGAGGGTTTTGAAACTTCTACATAAAACTGCACTATGTTTGGTCTATAAGCGGCCATGATTTCACAAGAATAGCTTTTGTATTTCTTGAGTAAGAGCCGTTTTTATGAAACCATTTTATGATATTCACATATTCGTTTAAATTTCCCGCCAAAATTTGAATTTTCGCGCCCAAATTCTAGCAGAGTTAGTCAGACCCATTGGGCACGTACTCTGCAAATCTGGTTCAGATTGGCAGAGAATTGACTGAAAACGGGCAATTTCAGTGAACCTCAAAATGTTAGCTTTGGAAAATGGATAAATTCCGATTTTTTGCCAAATTTGAAAATCGGATTCTCGCGCGTACTTTGAGCGAGGATTTTGAAACTTCCATAGAAAATTGCACTATATTGGGTCTATAAGCGGCCGTGATTTCACGGGCGTAGCTTTTGTATTTCTTGAGTAAGAGCCGTTTTCATGAGACCATATGATTTTCGCATTTTCGTTTAAATTTCCCGCCAAAATTTGAATTTTCGCGCCGAAACTGTAACACAAGTAGCTGGACTAATTGGGCACCCACCCTGAAAATTTGGTTCAAATTCGTTGAGAATTGAGTGAAAAACAGTGATTTTAGTGAACCCGAAAAAGTGGAGAGGACATTTTTTTTGTGCACTACTGTATGTTGTTCGGTTGTGTACAGCATTTGGTTTTTATTCCCCAATACCTAATACTATTTAGGACCTAAAAAACGATAAAAATTCTTGTTGAACTGAAAAACTGACCTGAAAAAATCGAAAATATTGACCGATGATTAGGTATAGAAAGCCGTTTTTGCGTTAATAAACTAAAGAAGAATGTCTTATACTGTCCGCTTTTCTAAGTAGTACACTAGTAATTAGTGCAATTTCTCTGTTCTTATCTAAGATGAACGTTTGTGGTTCAATTGAAATTTATCATTTTTGCTGATACAGTACTGTAGTACATCATTAGTATAGTACTGTACCCAGGGGGTGCGGGCGGGTCTGCTACACCCCTTTCATGTGGAGTACGAAGAAAAATCCGCCGATAATAAACATTGTAACACAGTAGATCATGTACGGACTAAAACTGTTAATTTCTGCTTATTTTACCCTCCAGAACGGCTTCTAAATGCTTGCTTAAGGGTAATTTTTCAAAATTTCTCGCCCTAGTTGGACAATTGCCCAACGAGGCCTCTTCGAAATTTTTTAATCCCTGTGAAAGAAATCCTGTGTACACCACTGGAATGTACTTGTTCACTGAAATGCAATTTTTGGCTCAGCTACGCAAGTATTGGGTATTTTGTACTAGGTATTGGGGGTCTCAGGTATTGCGATTGGGTATTGGGGTATTGGGTTTTTCAAGCATTGTTCGCACTGTAGTTGATACAATCCATAGATCTAACAACGGAGTTCCCCCACCCAACGGACGACCCCCGGATCAAAATCTCCGAGACATCTTTAAGTGCCCCCAAGTTTACCAATGGTAGCTGGCTTGATGGCTGACGGCACTAGTAAGAAACGGCAGCAAAAGGAGCCCACACCACTCCTACGTACTGTACGGAAGCGCAAGTATGACCTGTACGCAAGTCGAGATCAAGGAAAGCCAGCGACCGAAAAAGTCAAGCAGCGCGGACCCTACGACAGAGCACGGCACAAGTCATCTAAGGAAAGTGACTCTGTGTTCTTCAAATGAGGCAGAGCTTATAACAATTGCAGTCACCGTGCTTTAAAACTAACCGGCGACCGCTTTTTTTCTGTGTTGGGCAGTGACGACGCGCCGGAGATAGATACCAACGACGCACCCCGCGCGGCCCGTTGTTGAGCCGACGGACGCGTGCGTGCCAGTTATTATCATCTTCCCCAATTTTCCCCATGTTATATTTTCTATAGGCTAGAGGTAGATGGATAGGTGATGAGAGAATGTGATTGCTTAGTATGGGTTGCTGTGCGGTTGTGCGTGTTTGCATGACTGACTGACCATTGGATTTGTCGATGGAAGACTTTTTTACCTGGGCACCAACCAGGGGCACTAGGGGGCATAACTTTAAGATATACGTTATGCATACTCGTCTAGAACTGCGCAAAAACTTCTTCGCGAGTCGAGTTGTTCCAATTTGGAACAACTTACGGTAAAGGTTAACAATCTAGGTCCCTCAGTGGCCGGCCAAATCAATAATTGGTCTGGCCGCTATTTAATAAGGAAGAGGTCAGAGCTGGCCGCTGGCTGCCTGTGCGCACCAATTAGAAGTCCGGCGGTGCAATAATGCCAAACGATAGGAAGTTGAGAATATCTGTTTATTTTGATAAGTCTGCACACACAGAAAAAACCCCATAAAACAATTTATATTCCAAACACAATCACTTTCCTTAGATGACTTGTGCCGTGCTCTGTCGTAGGGTCCGCGCTGCTGACTTTTTCGGTCGCTGGCTTTCCTTGATCTCGACTTGCGTACAGGTCACCCTTGCGCTTCCGTACAGTACGTAGGAGTGGTGTGGGCTCCTTTTGCTGCTCTTTCCTTTTAGTGCCGTCGCTCATCAAGCCAGCTACCATTGGTAAGCTGGGGGCACTTAAAGATGATCGACGATTTTGATCCGGGGGGTGTCCGTGGGTGTCAATCTGGATCCATGGATTGTATCAACTACAGTGCGAACAATGCTTGAAAAACCCAATACCCCAATACCCAATCGCAACACCTGAGACCCCCAATACCTAGTACAAAATACCCAATACTTGTACGTAGCTGGGCCAAAAATTGCATTTTCAGTGAACAAGTACATTCCAGTGGTGTACACAGGATTTCTTTTCACAGGGATTAAAAAATTTCGAAGAAGATTCGTTGAGCAATTGTCCAACAAGGGCGAAAATTACTTGAAAAATTACACTTAAGCAAGCGTTTAGAAGGTTCGGGGTAAAATAAGCAGAAAATGGCAGTTTTAGTCCGTGCATAATCTACTGTGTTTTGACAATGTTTGTATCATTATTGCGGATTTTTCTTCGTACTTACGCAAAGGGTGTAGCAGACCGCCCACCCTCTGCGTACGGTACTGTACTAATGATGTACTTTTTCCGGACAGTGCTGTATCAGCAAAAATGATAAATTTCAATTGAACCACAAACGTTCATCTTAGATAAGAACTGAAATTGCACTAATTACTAGTGTACTACTTAGAAAAGCGGACGGTATAGACATTCTTCTTTAATATAACGCAAAAACGGCTTTCTATTTCTAATCACTCGGTCAATATTTTCGATTTTTTCGGTCAGTTTTTCAGTTCAACAAAATTTTATCGTTTTTTAGGTCCTAAATAGTATTAGGTATTGGGGAATAAAAACCAAATGCTGTACCCAACCGAACAACATACAGTAGTGCAAAAAAAAATGTCACTCTCCACTTTCGGGTTCACTAAAATCACTGTTTTTCACTCAATTCTCAACGAATTTGAACCAAATTTTCAGGGTGGGTGCCCAATTAGTCCAGCTACTTGTGTTACAGTTTCGGCGCGAAAATTCAAATTTTGGCGGGAAATTTAAACGAAAATGCGAAAATCATATGGTCTCATGAAAACGGCTCTTACTCAAGAAATACAAAAGCTACGCCCGTGAAATCACGGCCGCTTATAGACCCAATATAGTGCAATTTTCTATGGAAGTTTCAAAATCCTCGCTCAAAGTACGCGAGAGAATCCGATTTTCAAATTTGGCAAAAAATCGGAATTTATCCATTTTCCAAAGCTAACATTATGAGGTTCACTGAAATTTCCCGTTTTCAGTCAATTCTATGCCAATATGAAACAGATATGCAGAGTACGTACCCAATGGGTCTGACTAACTCTGCTAGAATTTGGGCGCGAAAATTCAAATTTTGGCGGGAAATTTAAACGAATATGTGAATATCATAAAATGGTTTTTTCATAAAAACGGCTCTTACTCAAGAAATACAAAAGCTATTCTTGTGAAATCATGGCCGCTTATAGACCAAACATAGTGCAGTTTTATGTAGAAGTTTCAAAACCCTCACTCAAAGTATGCGCGAGAATCCGATTTTCAAAGTTGGCAGAAAATCGGGATTTATCCATTTCCAAAGCTAACATTTTGAGGTTCACTAAAATTGCCCGTTTTCAGTCAATTCTCTGCCAATCTGAACTAAATTTGCAGAACAGGTGTCCAGTGGGTCTGGTTAACTCTGCTAGAATTTCGGCGCGAAAATTCGAATGTTGGCGGGAAATTTAAACTACAAAGTATCCTGCAAAAATTGTTCTTACTAATGTTTAAATCTCCCACCAACATCTGAATTTTCGCGCCGAAATTCTAGCAGTTAACCAGATCCATTGGGCACCTATTCTGCAAATCTGGTTCAGATTGGCGAAATTGACTGAAAACAAGACAATTTTTAGTGAACCTCAAAATGTTAACTTTAAATGGATAAATTCCGATTTTCAGCCATTTTGAAAATCGGATTCTCGCGTGTACTTTACGGCGGGGACTCTTGAGACTTCTGCATAAAATTGCACTATATTGGGTCAACAAGCGGCCATGATTTCACCAAATAACTTTTTGTATTTACTTAGTAGAAGCCATTTTATGAGACCATTTTATGATATTCACATATTCGTTTAAATTTCCAGCCAAAATTTGAATTTTCGCGCTTCAAATTCTAGCGGAGTTAGCCAGAATACCATTGGGCACGTACTCTACAAATTTGGTTCAAATGGACAGAGAATTGACTGAAAACAGGCAATTTTTAGTGAACCTCAAAATGTTAGCATTGGAAATGATGATAAATCCCCGGTTTTTTGCCAACTTTGAAAATCGGATTCTCACCGTGCTGAGCGAGGTTTTGAAAACTTCTACCCTAAAATTGCACTATATTGGGTCTATAAGCGGTCGTGATTCTCACGGGCGACAGCTTTTGTATTTCTTGATAAGAGCCGTTTTTTATGAGACCATATGATTTTTCGCATTTTTCGTTTGGAATTTCCCGCCAAAATTTGATTTTCGCGCCCCAACTGTAACACAAGTAACAACGAATTGGGCACCTACCCTGAAAATTTGGTTCAAATTCGTTGAAAATTGAGTGAAAAAACGTGAACCCAGAGAGGACATTTTTTGTGCACTACTGTATGTTTCGTCTGCGATAACTTAGCCCGTTTGACTCAGTTGATGTGTACAGTACATATTCTTGATTCTGTTGTAGAAGTTAATCTGCCTTCATCTCACTATCCAAAATGACACATAATAAAAAACCTTTCAACCAAACACACACACGCAATTTATATTTCAGATTGTACACTGTTTCGAACGTTTACGATAATTTAGATTGCTTTAAAACGTTCCAATCACTTCATTTGCAACGCACCGTAGTTTCAGTCGCAAAATACTCGGGGACAATTTCAGTTGCATTTTAGTTGCATTTTGGTTGAGCACTGACCCCACGCGTCTATCTCCCGATCAAAGTCGCCCATTCTTTAGGCAGTCTGTACCAAAGTGATCTAAAAGAAATTTCAGATTGTTTCGGCTTCGTCAATCCTATGAAGTGAAAAAGAGTTTTCTATATGCACATACGCATGAGCCACGACGTCGAAAACCGAAAATTCGGATGAACTATTAAGCACACGCAGTTTAATTGTGCAAATCGTTCTTTCTTGGTTTCACAGCTGTGACTCTTGCTGTTTCTTATCCGCCGGGGCCAGCTGGATCGTAAACAACTCTATCCTGCAAAAAGGTTTTATTACGAAGCAGGGACCCACATGGCTGGAGGTCAGCGAAGACTGTTTGATCTGCCTGTGACGAAGGCTGGTCCAACCAAACCTCTCATCTTCATCGAGCAGAGTTAGCATAGCATTAGGTATGGCCAATAATTTTCAAAAAATTCACGCTACAGCAAAAAAATTATGCTAAAACCGCCGATAACATGACCGGATGCGATAATTTACGCAAAAAACCGCACTTGATCCAATCAAAAATTAGAAAAATGCGATATAAAAACGTCCGTCTGCGAAGAACTTTTGTATGGCGCACTGGACAGTACCATTTTTCAAGATATGAGCAACAGATTTGAATAACTTGCGCTACAAGCAAAAATTTATGCTAAAACGGCAATAGCATGACCGGATGCGATTATTTACGCAAAAAACCGCACTTAATTTCATGAAGAATTGGCGAAATGCGGGTTCAAAACAGCCGCGTGGGTCCAATCGCGTAAATTAGTGTTTATAACTTGGTCGCCGTCCCAGCGGTGGCTGATTTTCTATGGCGCGAGTTACGAAGGTGCAACCAACTTAATTGTTTAAAATCTACTAGAAAGATGTGAATATTCGTCGCACAGTTAATTAATGCGAAAAAGTATGATTGCAAGTGTTGGGTACAATAAAAGCCAGAAATGGCAAAAATTAAGGGTTTCAGAAACTTCAACACCGTTTGTGGGGTTAACGGCAAAGAGCAGAGAGCAAATTCTTATATCATTCGAAAGCCTGAAGTCTACTCTACACGGAACCGATTGAACATCTTGCGCCGAATTCGTCGTTTTTTCACAACAACGAGGAACATGAAAAAAATCCACGAAAATGCCCATTTTCAGTAGTTAAGAAAGAATCAAATTTGTGGGGACCATGCCGAAGTGCGGAAAGAAAAAAAGCGGTGATATATAGGTAACGAGTTACAATGTCGAACTTGATCCATTATCGGCCGATTTCCCCTGGAACCCAACTTAGAAAACTTGCTATAAAATTCATACGTATGGACGTACATTCGTTCCTAAGGCCGGGTAGTCCATATTACTCTAGCTACAGAATTAGCACAGTTAGAAAGATTGGAATTCGAAACCCCGGCACGGTGGCCCTTTTTTAAATGACCAAAAATGCGTGAAGGACCTCCACTTTCTAAAGCAATCGTAGAATTTGAGTCTTCTGACAGATATGTCTGCCCAAGTGAATATGGGTAGATATGACGATTTGCTATCGATTAAGCATGAGCATGACATTATTCGTCCAAGCCCAAGGACGTTGGCCCTTATTAAACAAAAAATGGCCAAAACTAAGGTACACTGAAAACACTAATCGGCGCAAGTAGTGATCTCCCCGATGTGGCCCGGTAATCTCCGATCAATATTTAGCACTATTTAGCAGACGGTAGATTTATTTAAAATCGAACAAAATTTAGCTGGCTCGTTAGATTTATTTTGCGATCGCTTGTACGGTCTGTCAACGAGTAAAAACCGTCTAAAGAACAAAAATTTCATTTGTTGCTGGAATTCCCGATTGATTCTTACGGTGTGCTGGTGCAGATGTGCTTTTTTCAGATTTTTTGCAGTGGAAAGATTTGTAAGTAGTTCCAGTTTATTTAGCATCGGTCTAGCCGATCGTCTAAAATGTAACGTCGTGTCGTTTCGGTGGTCGTCCAAAGACGGGATTCGGCGTTCCTTGGGAACAAAAAGAAATAACACAGCTAATCTATCAATACGAAGTTAAAATTTTCTCAGAAAGAGATCTGGCTGAAGCAATTTCGTCATTGTTGAACAACGTAGCAGTTCATGCGTTGCATGAAGGAAATGCAGGCACAACAGGTAATTTCGGTAGATGATGGTAATTTGTCTTTAAACGTTGGAAAATTACTGCTGCCCAAGTGACAGAGTTTCAGATTCCTTCATCACTCTGTTGTTTGCTTCTTTTATTGCATGGATTTTACCAGGGCCTTTTACTTCTTTCGGTTTAACGAATGCGTACAGACAGAGTACTGTAATTTTAATAGTGAAATTTTATTTTTAATTTAATATTATAATATAATAGAACTAGCCGATTTTAATTTTAATTTAATATTAATATAATAGTCACCTGTTAATTTTAATTTAGATTTAATATTAATACTATTAAATATCAATTTTAATAGTATTTTAATAGCATTTTAATAGTATATTCTAAAATGCACTCGAAAAGTTTTGGTCACACTTCAGCGCACTGGCAAAACAACATCTTTTGCTTGAAGTTGTTAGTGTTAGTTGAAAATTTAATCAGAGATGCAACTTAGAATCATTTTTCTGTCGAAATTTACAACCATTTTTTAAAATGACTTTGTCTGAACCTGCTTTTAAATTGCATTCGAACACAAGTAGCTATAGAAAAAACTATTGATGCATAGTTAAAGAGAAATTTTTTAAAGGAAAGACTGTTACATAGGTTATTGACTAGATTCAGGTCCTTTTGTCATTCATGCCTATTAGTGAGAAAAGTTCCACTATTTCCAAGTGAAATCACATTCGAGATTCAGAGGGCAGGGCAGTCAGAAATCTTCAATTTTCATCTTTTTCTGAGGTAAAATTATGTAACTCCTTGATTGTCAAACATGGTTCAACTATTAAAATGCTATTAAAATACTATTAAAAATAAATTTTAATATTCAGCCCCTGTGTGTATTTTTAATTTAATTTAATATAATAGTAGGGCCTCTATTTTAATATTAATATAGATTTAACATGCATTTTGCGAGAAAGTCAACTT
>JASANB010000716.1:0-50394 GCA_030248155.1 Sabatieria punctata | reverse complement strand
TACAAGCGTTTTTCAATTCTCTTATAGTTTTTGCTACCTTTCGAAAAGGAACTGAACTGAGGTTCAAGTGCAATCGGCTGATTGCTATATTAGCTCTGATTGACTCATTGACGTGAGTCACTGACATAAAAGTCTGTGTTCAACTGACTGTTTTCGGATGGACTTGGATGACACAGAGAAGTTGCTTTTGGAGTGAATTGCCAGACGTTCTTTGCTTGAACACGGGAAGCTTCCTGATCTGGTCAGTGGCGTTAGATCGGTTTCTGGCATTGAAATTTCCACTCAGGTACGTAATACTGCAAACAGCCGCATTGTCATCTCAGTGCATATGACCGGCCGCCTGAACCACCGACCAAACGACTGACCAGAGTTGAGTTGATTGACCAATCACACAAGATTAATTACATATTTTGTTCATTCGTTTGTTAGTTTGTTTGTTTGTTTGTTCGTTCGTTCGTTCGTTCGTTCGATCGTTCGTTCATTCGTTCGTTCGTTCATTCGTTCGTTCGTTCATTCATTCATTCATTCGTTCGTTCATTCGTTTGTTCGTTCGTTCCTTCGTTCCTTCGTTCGTTCAATTAATTAATTATTCTCTGAAGGTATGACACATGGAACAGCTTCAAGTACATCGCATGTCTGGTGGCCCCAGCCATACATGTAGGAGGGGGGGGGTTTTGGGGGGGTTTATCCCCCCCCCAGGCCCCATTTTCGGCAAAAAAACACCCCCCAGCCGAATTCTGGGGGGGGTTTTTTCTGAAACCCTATTTTGGGTTACAAACTGCTAAAATTCAGGGTTTCAAGACTTATATACCGTAATTTAGCATTTCAAAAGCCCTAAATAGGGTTCCGGAACCCTAGTTAGGGTTTCAGAAACCCAAAGTAATGCCTCCGGAACCCTATTTAGGGTTTCAGAAACCCTAAATAGTGTTCCGAAACCCTGTTTTGGGTACCTGAAAGCCTAAATAGGGTTCCGGAGCCCTAATTTGGGTTTCAAAAGCCCTAAATAGGGTTCCGAAACCCTGTTTTGGGTTTCTGAAACCCTAAATAGGGTTCCGGAACCCTAATTTGGGTTACTGAAACCCTAATTTCGGTTACTGAAACCCTAAATAGGGCTCCGGAACCCAATTTTGGGTTTCAAAAACCCTAAATAGGGTTACGGAACCCTAATTTGGGTTTCACAGAGACTAAACAGGGTTTCTGGAGGCCCAAATAGGGTTCCGGAACCCTAATTTGGGTTTCACAGAGACTAAACAGGGTTTCTGGAGGCCCAAAGTAGGGTTCCGGAACCCTAATTTGGGTTTCAAAAGCCCTAAATAGGGTTCCGGAGCCCTAATTTGGGTCTCAAAAACCCTAAACAGGGTTTCAGTGCCCTAATTTTTGTTTCAAAATCTCTAAATAGGGTTCCAGATACGCATTTTAGCTCTATTCTGTCGAGTAAAATAGAGCTTTTTTGCATGTTTTAAAGCAAAAACATGTTTTTTGCACGTTTTTAATAAAAAATAGGATTTTCTGCACATTTTAAACCAATAAATAGGGTTTTATAGGGAATTTTTGCACTTCTGACAGGATTTTTACCGGATTTTTAGTCCTCAAAACCCTGTTTTGAGCCCAAAAAAAGGTCGCTAAAACCCACTTTTGGACACCAAAAAAAGGTCGCTGAAACCCCCTTTGGAAATAGTGCTGAAACCCTATTTTGGATCTGGAAAAAACCCCCCCCCAGCCGAAAACCCAGCTACATGTATGGCCCCAGCAGTTGTGTTCAGTGTGCTGTTGGCAGTGTCCGGGTATTTGCATACAACCCCTGAAGTCATAGTTCCTGTATGCGCGCCTCCCACAGTATTCTATGGCAGCAGTTTGGTTCATTGGATCAGTGGAAGTTATGCTCTGAATATTCTCGTCTTTCTAACCAGCATTTTGGCATACAGAGCAAGCAAAGGTGTTAGAAAGTTTTCTGTTGCATACAGTAGCTAATTTTCTTGCAGATATCAGCACAAATTCGTATCCCAGTTCTTCAGGTGAAACACTGCTTATGGCTAAACGAACGAGTCAATCGATAGCACTGGTTGGAATGGTGTATGCCTGCACTTGGGTACCAAGTATGATCATCGTTGGAGTGGCGCGACAAATGGACTTAACAGAGTCGGAGCGAATGCACATTAGTTTGTATGCGGGTTGGCTGTCTGTTCTGAACGTCAGTTGCAATGCGTTCATCTATGGCTCGCGCAGTAGCAGGTATAGGCAGGAGTTTAGAAAGGCTTTTATTAAGAATTCGGTGCAGCCGGTTATACGATTAGCATCGATGTGATGCCAGATAGATCTGTTTTGAAGAAAATCTTTCAAATGTGTTCAAAGTTGGTGAACAATAAGGTAAGTAGCGTTTGCCTAAATAAATCGATGACTGCAAGATGGTTTAGTCTGCATGCAACTATAAGGAAGGCATACATGTAACAGGGGGTCTGGGGGTCTGCCCCCACACGACTTAGCCCAGAACCCCCCCCCCCCCGGATGGGACCCCCCGAGACGATTTTTCCGACCCCCTTCCGATTTTTCTGTCAAGTAATTTTTGAGCACAGTTTTGCGATTTTTTGCAATTTCAGACACAAATTGCCAAAACCGCTTGTAAAACAGCACTTTTTAGCTGTGTTTCAGCCCAAATTAGCTATTTCTGACGATTTTCTTCGATTTTTGAGAGTTTTTTAGTGCCCAACCCCCCTCCTGAAAAATTTTCAGCAAATGCCGAATAAATGCCGGTATACCAGTATTTTTGCGAATACCTACCCAGACCGAACCGATTCCTGGGTATGCCGAAGAAATATGTACCCATACCGAACCGATTCCTGAAAATCCCATACCCAAACAACAGTAGCTGGAATGTTCTGAAATTATTTTTAGTTTCACTAGAATGAAAATCGCGTGAAATACAAAAAAGTGAGTTAAAAAGAATGGTTTCATTGTACTGTATTTTTAAGGCCTGCTACAGTCAGGCACTTAACGCCGTTTATGGTACCGATACCATATATGTTACCTGAACGCTTGCGCCTCCCTTTATCGGCCCGACGCACGGTCACAAGTGAACAGCATGCACCGTATTTACATACGGATCTAAATAAGGCAACTAAACTTCGCGTTGGTTATATACTGTACGGTTGGCATAAATAGGCGACGACTAACTAGACTACGTCTGTCCAAACAGCTATTATGAAACAAGAAATTGGAGGTTTTCCTGCTCATCAAAATTCTCTGCATGATTGTACGAGTCTGAATGACGATGAATACAGTATCCGTGCTTGTCAGACCCCAAATTAATGAACCGCGGTCCCCATAAATAGGGTGATCACTACTTGCGCCGATTAATGTTTTGAGTGTGCACATTTTTGGCCATTTTTTGCTTCAAAAGGGCCACCGTCCTTGGGCTTGTACGAATATTGTTATGTTTATGCTTAATTGATAGCTAATCGTTATATCTACCCATATGCTCGTGGGCAGACATATCCGTCGGCAGACTCGAATGCTACGATTGTTTTAGTAAGTGGCGGTTTCGGGGGAAACCGGCCGATAATCGATGAAGTAAGGCGATATGACGAGCGCGTAATCCGAGATTGCATGCAGTAATTGGTTGTGGATGTGCTGGTGCATAAAACAATAATGTACAAGTCAAAAGTAGTTGTTTGATACCGGATTTGGTCATATTTGTTAAAGATTTACAATTTGGGTGCGCACGTTTTACATTCTTTTGTTCGAGACCAAAAAAACGTATCTAAGGTAAAGCTGAATATAGCATGCAGTAATTAGATGTTGATGTGTAAAATAATAACCAGGAGATCGTCAGCAGTCGTTTGATACCACATTCAAAATTCTGTGTTCAAAATTTGAAATTCGAGTGATCTCCCCAACTGAGAACGATCGCAAATTGCTGTCTCCCTGAAGCCATTCCAAAGTGCGGACTAGAATAGGAGTAAATCGAGTACTAGAATTCCCGCCATCTCCTATGCGTTTTAAATTTTCATAATAGTAATCTTTATTTCCGACACACCGCTTAGTTCCTCGCAGTGTAATACAGTCAGGCACTTAACGCCGTTTATGGTACCGACACCATATAAGGTGCCGGTACCATATATGGTACCGGTACCGAGGATAGTGGTACCATATATGGTACCGGCACCATATATGGTACCGTCACCATATATGGTACCGGTACCATATATGGTGCCCCCACGTTCGGCGACTGTGGTGGTACCATAGATGGTACCGGTACCATATATGGTACTGGCACCATATATGGTACCGTCACCATACATGGTACCGGCACCATATATGGTACCCCTACCCATGGCCATGGGTGCCGGTACCATATATGGTGCCGGTACCATATATGGTGACGGTACCATCTATGGGACCGGTACCATATATGGTACTGGCACCATATATGGTACGAAATCTGACCGGAGTGGTACCATATATGGTACCGGTACCGGAAAAACGCGAAGGTGGGGTACCATATATGGTGCCGGTACCATATATGGTACCGGCACCTTATATGGTACCGTCACCATATATGGTACCGGTACCATATATGGTACCACCACAGACCGCGAACGTGGGGGTACCATATATGGTGCCGGTACCATATATGGTGCCGGCACCATATATGGTACCGTCACCTTATATGGTACCGGTACCATATAGGGTACCCCCACCGGGCCCGAAGGTGGGGGCACCTTATATGGTACCGGTACCTTATAGGGTGACGGTACCTTATATGGTGTCGGTACCATATATGGTACCACTACCTACGGTACCGGTACCATATATGGTACCGGCACCTTATATGGTGTCGGTACCATAAACGGCGTTAAGTGCCTGACTGCAATAAACGAACCCCACTTTTCTCTTTAAATACGAAGAACTTCGAAAACCAGTAAATGCCATACTGTGTAATGGCCTCGGCCTGACAGACAATCAAATGGCAAAACAGTATGCGGCATTTATAAACAAACAACAAATCGAACTCGTATTCGACACTCCGGAGAGCGAAAACAGAAGAAAGTTAGTAGTAGGGAATTCAGGGATGTGAGGTGTGTTTTTCGGTGTTTTTTAAAAAAAAACCGGTTTTTCCTAAGGGTCGGAAAAAACATGCGTAAATCGCGGAAAAACTCAAGCTAAAAATAGCTAATTCATGTCATTTTTCTATTAAAAAATGGACTTTTGCGATGTATAATAGGCTATACTGACTCAAAACTGTTAGAAAAACAACAGAAAATACCAAATTTGGCATGATAAAACAAAAATGCAAACTGCTGCAAGAAAATTTGCATATACAGCTTATTGATGGAGCCAGTCAGTCACTGTTGCATGCCTGTTTAATGATTTATATCTATGTAATACAGTCAGGCACTTAACGCCGTTTATGGTACCGACACCATATAAGGTGCCGGTACCATATATGGTACCGGTACCGAGGGTAGTGGTGCCATATATGGTACCGGTACCATATATGGTACCGTCACCATATATGGTACCGGTACCATATATGGTACCCCCACGTTCGGGGCCTGTGGTGGCACCATATATGGTACCGGCACCATATATGGTGACGGTACCATATATGGTGCCGGTACCATATATGGTACCGGTACCAAATATGGTACCACCACTCCACTTATTCGAAGAGGTACCATATTTAGTGCCGGTACCATATATGGTACCACCACGCTCGGGGACTGTGGTGGTACCATATATGGTACCGGTACCATATATGGTGCATGCACCTTATATGGTACCGGTACCATATATGGTACCGGCACCATATATGGTACCCCTACCTTCGAGCACTGTGGTGGTACCATATATGGTGCCGGTACCATACAAGGTGCCGGTACCATATAAGGTGCCGGTACCATATATGGTACCGGTGCCATATATGGTACCCCTACGTTGAGGCCAATTTCGCACTTGATTTTCTGTCATTAAACTCAATTTTCTCGTAAACGCAAGCTGATAGGCAAACGTTCCACTAACCAAAATGTAGAGCAATGATAGCTCTACGAAATTCTGCAATAAAATATGCCACTATAGGGTTGCAAAAGCGCCAAAAGTGGCTGAAGAGTATTTTAAGAACCCGAATTTTTACATGAAAGAAAGGTGAAAAAGTTAGGCATGGGCATGGGTGGTTGGTACATGCATTCGATCAACCGAATCTGGTTTTTTCGTAAGACAATGTAAGAGGCCAACCATAAACTACAAAGTTCAGAGAAGGGTGGGGAAGTTGGTTGAGCGCCGGAAAAGATCGCAGGGTTGTGAGTTGGAATCGAAAAGAAAACGTCTCCAAAAACGTTCAGAATCGTCTGTAAATAAATTTAACACCTTTCATTTTTGTTTGAGCTACAAAGGTTTACTGTACTAGACACTTCAGTCATGACTGAAGAGTCCTCAGCCCTCTGAAAATGGGCATGCTTGACTATGTACGGGACCAAAAATTCCCAAATTGAATTTATCGCTTACTAATCGAAATTCAGACTTAAAACATGCCTAACTTTTTCACCTTTCTTTCGTTTAAAAATTGAGTTTAATGACAGAAAATCAAGTGCCTCAAGGTAGGGGTACCATATATGGTACCGGTACCATATATGGTACCGGCACCATATATGGTACCGGCACTTTATATGGTACCGGAACAATATCTGGAACCACCACATTGCTCTACGTTAGGGCTACCATATATCGTGCCGTTACCATATATGTTACCGGTACCATATAAGGTGCCGGCACCATATATGGTACCGGTACCATATATGGTACCACCACAGTCCCCGAGCGTGGTGGTACCATATATGGCACCGGCACTAAGTATGGTACCTCTTCGAATAAGTGGAGTGGTGGTACCATATATGGTACCGGTACCATATATGGTACCGGCACCATATATGGTACCGTCACCATATATGGTGCCGGTACCATATATGGTGCCACCACAGGCCCCGAACGTGGGGGTACCATATATGGTACCGGTAACATATATGGTGACGGTACCATATATGGTGCCGGTACCATATATGGTACCACTACCCTCGGTACCGGTACCATATATGGTACCGGCACCTTATATGGTGTCGGTACCATAAACGGCGTTAAGTGCCTGACTGTAATACGTGTATTTCTGAGCTGGATCGACTGAGGAAGGCGTTAGACGGCGTGAGGAATCATAAAACCAGTCCAGGATACTCAGAACTTGGGCTGGAGTTTTTTCCGCGATTTAGGAAAAAAAAACAGAAAAAAACTGGAAAAAACAGACCGAGGTTTTTTTCGGAAAAAGATACAACCCTAGTAGGGATGAGATGATAGTAGGAATTAGACTGTCCTCCTCTTCCTCGATTAGTGCGTCCACCTTGTCGTCCTCTTGGATAAAACTGGTCCCGCACCGCAACCCTCCACTATCCGAACCGCCGAAATCGTACTTGACAGTAGTAGTAAGAGTCTGCGAACGCACGTGACTCCTCACCAATTAATTAACAAAAGCAAATTTTATGTCATTTCAAATTGAGTTACTGCTCACTTCTAGCCAACTACTGAATGGCCAATATGGTCATTAATTGACGTGGTGGGCCGATTTGAAGTGACATAGTTTGCTCTCTCTAATCAAATGGTCAGAAGACCACTCTGAACAGATAGGCATTTGCCATAGGTCGGATCCTACTTTCGCTCCGAACTCAGAACAGAACCATGTTCATTGTCAAAAAATCTGTTCTGTACGTCCTGGCAACTACAATGTTTGCGACGTTATGGCACTACGCCAGTTCAAAAGGTACTGAGCAAAAGCTGCTGTAGAAAGTTCTTCAAAATATGATAAGTCACAAATCTAAACAAGTTCAGTGCTACAGGGGTGTAACAAATTTCAGTGGAACGCAGAGATTTCAATCTTCTAAGTCAAGGCCACCGCGAAAGTCAGCCGAGCGATCTGTTGCGCACTGAAAACCGAGAGAACGTTTTTGAATGCGCTCATGACTGCAGTGAGTTGAGCAACTGCAATGGGTTTGCCTTCCAGCAGAGTACAGGAGACTGCAGACTCTATAGCAAGAGCTTGACTCAGATGCAGACTCAACCGGCAGAAGGGTACAGGATGTGGGAGAAAAGTGAGTTTTTGCTCCACTTTTTATGTTTATGAAATCCGACCGCTGAAATTATTTAGTTTGCGAGACAGACACAGACTGCGGAGTGGACAGACAAACCAATGCAGGTAAAATTCTCAGTTTTATATCTAGATTTTTATTAAAAGTAACGAAAGCGAGAGTAGTTATGCCTATAGAGGCTATGTTCGTCAACACAAAGTAAAATAATAATGATAATAATAACAGAGAAAATAGCTGAACCTGTTGGTCCAAGCCTGGTTGTCGGCTTTCCGCACACGAGACACGCAGTCCGAGAGAACGTTTTATTGGCAGCGCGCTACAACGCTAAATACACTGCGTTTCCACGTACTATCCAAGATCAACAATATTCAACAACTGAGCGAGGCCTTGCGCCAGGCCCAGGACACGCGGAGGAATGTAGGTTCTCGGCCGGTTAGTAATGCATGCACAAGAAAATAACGCAAAAGAATATGGGGCTAGTAGTACATATCAGCTAATCATGGCGATATAGCACGCTACTGTCATATCGTATCACTCCTGAAGTAATAAAGACCAAGAATAATATGATGTACTGTTATTTTACTAGTGGATTTATGTTTTACTATTTACTAAATTTACTACAAATTCAGCCCTTCAGTTTAATTTTTATTTTTGTTTGACTGCCAAGCAGCTCCGATTTTACTAATATTTTTTTTACAAATAATTTTGCTAATTTTACCACGATTTTACTAGTCATTAGAAGCAATTTCACGTCAGTGATGCCAAGATCCGATCCGATCCGATCTGGCGGGGGGCCGTACGTTCAGACCTGCGCGGTCCATTTCGTTACCCCTGCTATCGTCATCTCGGACGTTTGCCCTTCTTTCACTGCCAAGCCACTCAAGCGATGCTGTTGGGCGCCAGGTACTAAGAGAGTGCCTGGCGTGATGACGTCATGGTGCTGTCAGCTCCCAACGGCCGCCCGGCCGCAGGCACTAAACCGGTACAGCCATGTCTCGTTAATCCGGACAAGTTGGGACCGGCCAATTTTGTCCGGATAGCGAATTTCCAGATTAACGAATCAAAGCTAAAACACTGTTTCTCGGGTCAAAGGCCTAAATGACAGCTTTTTGATAGTTGCATATCAGATTCTGCAGCTGTACCTCCTAATTAAAAACCAAAAACTAATTTCAGCTGATTATAGCTCATAAAAGGCAAAAATAATTACATTCTGACTCAACGAAAAGCATTATTCAATCGAAAATTCACACCTGAATTGAAAAATTGCGCATGGATTTTGCCCAAATTAACCAAATCCGGATTAACGAATCACTTTACCATACAAATTTCGAAGTTGGGACCCCAAATCTTCTGTCCGGATTAACGAATCCAGATCCGGATTAACGAGTCATATAACATGGGGGAAAATTGGGACCTGGCCTAATCTTGTCCAGAAGGCGAATATCCGGATTAACGAGGTCCGGATTAACGAGACATGACTGTATGTATTGGCCTTATTGCTGGTCTCTCAGACAGCTCCTGACGTCGTTGATCTTCCCTCCAACGCGGCATGCTTTTTGGAGCGGCTTTCGGTGCAACGGCAGATCCAGTTGGTTCCCATTTTACCTACTCGCTGTAACCAGTTTTCGGTGGCCTGGGTGGAGCTTTATGCCGACGACCAACCCTTCGCGGCAAGAAACTTGCCCCGCCGAGTGGATGAGCGCACGACGTCGCGCACAGTGGCCATGTGGCCTAAACCACTACACCAACTGTGCCGGCGATGCCAAGATCTTATGTATAATTAATGTTGGTGCTAAATAGTTTCTAAATTTGATCATGATACGAGGTTCTCAGGAACTTTAGAGACAAAGCTGTGTGCAATTCGACCGACAAAAGTGCGCCCACACATAATTTATTGCAAAATTGACCAAGGAATTTTGCTGGAATTCGCCAAAAACTAATTAGTAAAAGAGTAGTAGAATTTTCGTTTTACTATTGACGGTCTTTGTTAGTACAGTATAATCTAATTTTTGCTTTACTATTGGCTCGTAATTTTACTTTTAACTATTATTTTACTACATACTAGTAAAATACCACTAGTACTACTAATTTTTGTTTTACTGTACTATAAAAAATAACAGTGATATAATGACGGTGGTGGACAAATTGTATTTGCAGAAAATATACTGATAATTGGCGGCGACGATCAACTGAACATGGAACTGTTCAACATTGCCTCTCTGTCCAGCAGGCTGCTCTCCGACCTGCCACTACCATTCGAGCGCAGATATATGGCAGTGATTCAGTTCAGCAACGGAATAGTGGCTTTAGTCGGCGGTGCAAAGGATGGAAATTCAAAATCAACAGCTGTCGATCTGATTGACATGGAGCGAGCAACCATAAGCAGCGGCCCAGCGGCACCAGTGTCAGGGATGGGCTACCCTACTGCGGCTGCAGTCGGTGACTGTCTTTACATTGTTTCCTTTATGGACGTCAATAATGTAATAAGTGATCAGTTTTTGAAGTTGTGTCTAGAGGAGGGTGCCCTGAAGTGGTCAACATCACTGAGCTCTATCCCAAGAGCCCTCTGGAATAGCAGGATGGTTGTCCATGAAGGGTACCTCTATGTCACAGGAGGTTATGAAAGCGGACGCCAAACTGACACTTTCCGGTACGACATCAACGGTGATGTCTGGGACCGAAAGGCAGATATCAGCATTGGCCGAACCAACTTCGGCATGACTGGGCTCGAGGGTAGGCTCTACGTCTGTGGTGGGAGTGTAAAAATTGACGGTTTAGTTCAGTACTTTAACGGCTGTGAGAGATTCGACCCAGTCAGTGACAAGTGGAGTCCGATAGCCATTATGACCCACCCCAGAGCCAGTTTAGACCTAGTGGGCCACAAAGGCAAGCTTTACGCCATCGGGGGTTACTCTGACAAACGTAGTGTGGAGGTGTACGATGTGGCCTCTGATACCTGGACTGACCTGGGAGATGTGTTGAGTGTTGAGAGACGCAACCACAAGGCTCTGCTTGTATGAACGCTTTTGCTTCAGTTCGCTTCATTTTCATGCTTGCCCAATTTCGCAATTTATGCATCTTGGTAATTTGTGACTTATATTTTGTTTTAGGTTGTTAACCTTAGCTTGTTTGTTCGTTTGTTTTGTTGCTAGCCATCAGCCGTTACCTGTTCATATCAGGCCAACAAACAGACTCACCTTTTGTATGGCGAGTGGGGCGTTATTTAGGACAAGATCTTTTGGACATCTTGATATGGGGAGAGTAGTAGAGAGAGACTGGGCGAGAAAGGAAATCAGAAGAAAGGTGGCTTGGAATGAGAGCTTCACTAGCTGATACATATCCATGAGGGCTTCATCAACTGCAGAGAGGACCCAGAGCGGTAATGCTGCTTGATGAACGGAAACAGACAGCCACCAATAGGGAAAAGCTGAAAAGCATTATAGCCATATAAGTTGGGAAGGTATTGATCAAGCAGGTAGCGACTGGGAGAAAAGCCACATCAGTGAACCATTCGTTGAGTTTCAGCTTGACATTCTGCTGACAAAGACTTGAGCAATGGTAGATGAGAAGATGCAGAATGAATGGCATCAGTACCGGAGAGTGCTGCATAGGGTACCCCTCCAGATAGCGTACCCGGGGTACACTAACTGGCACTTAGTGCCGGATTGTGTACCCGGGGTACACTATTTGGAGACAGGTTTTATGTCATGGGTGTCCAAAATTTCCAACATTACGGTAGGTTTATAGCAGGTCTACGTATATTTTTGCGAATTTTCAATCGTTTTTACTGATACAAACCTCACAAGAATGGAAAATTTCACCAACCACTCTCATTTTCATGGCAGAAACAGTAATCTCGATTGGAAAATTGCATTTTTGCTCAGAAATCGTGAAAACAAACAGTTTAACATGATTTAGCTAAGTGCCAGTTAGTGTACCGGGTACACTATCTGGATCTCATTTTTGTTGCGGAAAATGCTAAGTGCTGGTTAGTGTACCCGGGTACCCAATGCAGCACTCTCCGGTATGTAGCTATAGGAGAAATTAGGCAGGTGCATTAAAAGTGCACACACACTCAGGAGGGGAGATAAGGCAAGTGTGGCCATTAGATCTTCGCACTCTATACCATACATCAATGATGCGAATGTTGAAAGAGTCTTGCGACCCTTGCGACGATGCGGGACGGTTGTGCAGATTGGAACTGCTCATCAAATACCCCGGAAGGGAAGTTACGTCCCGATTGGTTTTTTTGGAGTAGTTCTGGAGCCTCTCCACCAAACTCTCCTTCTTTTGCAACCGGGCTTGGGGGACCGACTATGGCGAAGTGTAACCTTATCTTAGACTGAGACAAGTGGTATAAATGCAGTTTGTCGGGTTGTACTGTACATAGGAAAGGGTTATATTTTCTGCTTTTTTCTCTTGGCTGATTTGATATGTGTTGATTTGCAAATAAATTCAGAAAACAGGCAGTGCAACTGACATTCGCTCAGACGCATTCGTTCAACAAAGAGGAAACGCTTCACTAGCTCCAATTTGACTTCTGCACCATTGCCGGTAAAGTAAATTGTAAAACCCTATTTTGGGTTAGCGATCCCTAATCGGGGCTTCTGGGACCTTATTCAGACTTTCGCCCAGGGAAGGGGTCCAAAATTTTAAAAAAATCACTAGAACGCCTGGAAATGCTGCTCTTATTCATGTGTTTTGTTCAGCAAGGAGGTTAAAAATAGCTATTTTATGCTGTCAAGTAGCGTTTTAGAGCTAAAATAAAGCAAATAAATGACAGAAAGGGCTTCTAACAAGCAGCATATCAAAAATGGTGTTACATAGTGGTCGTTTCGGCGCCATTTTTAATTATGAAAAATTTAAGCCGGCCCGCAAGTGACAGAGAGAGCAGATCTGAAAACACTCCTTGCTTGAGTGCACTAATAATATTCACACACACCAAAACGCAGGTACCCGCAGATTTTGGCCCAGCCTTTAAGCCCTTAAGGGACCTCTTAAACCCCCCTAGCCCCCATGCGAGCGGCCGATTAAACTTTCTTTCATCACGATTACCTGATAACTAGGCGCTAGCGCGTGACGCCAGCTGGTGCGATGACCAGGAATCAAAAGGCATATGTATGTTTAGCCAAGCAACAGGATAGATCAAACAAATAGTAAAAAATCGTGCACCTGAGGACTGAAATGAAACAGGATTGATTTACAATTATCCTTATTGAAACTTTAGTCTACCTTCAGACCTCAGGACGCGTATAGTCTGGCACAATGTAGCATAAAAATCCCAGCATCGTACTGTTATTTTACTAGTGGATTTTTATTTTACTAATTACTACATTTACTACAAATTCAGCCCTTTAATTTAATTTTAACTTTTGTTTTATGGGCCGTCCATAAACGACGTCGTTCTAGAAGGGGAGGGGGGTCGGCTGAAATGCGACGATATACGACGCACCAGGAGGGGGAGCGGATTAGCAAAAAACGACGTCGCTTTTTTTGGAATCTTAGGGAACTTTTATTGGATTATTTTCAAGTTAAGTTTTTCTGGCAAAGGTTTTTACATACAGAAAAGGTTCCCAGAGTGGTTGTAGGGATATATTCTATTGATTGCGCAGTATTGTAACAAGATAACATCACAGTACTGTATGTACTGCACTTTTATCGGGGGGGGGAACCGAAAAGGACGTCGCCTTAGGGGGAGGGGTCCCCAAGAAACGACGCTAGGCGATTTTGGGGGAGGGGAGGGGGTCCGAAAAATAGGGATTTTGGGACGACGTTGTTTATGGACGGCCCCTTACTACCAAGTACCAAGAAGCTGTTGCGGTTGGCTCTTTTCTGCGTACACCGAAAAGTACAACAGACAAAGCTATACGAACAAGGTTCAAAACCCACTGCCTTGCGCGATGCCTCTTCGTCCGCGATAACACTCGTAGTTGACCGCACGCAACACCTTTTATTCCGCTCTACCCTTTACACAGTCACTGCCTCGCTGCCCGGCCAGCCAGCAAACCGGTTCCTGAGTAGGCCAAATGTGTCTTTAGCAGAAACAAAGAACAACAATTACTGTAGCCTAGGGTTTTAGCGCCAAAGCAAACGTTAGTTGCAGGTTCACATGGAATGTGACACTCCGGGACCAGACGCAAAAAATAACCAAACACGTAAGTAACAAGGTACCACAAAGCAAAGTCGAAACAAATAAAAATTCATAACACATGAATTAGTTCTGCCCGTACTGGTCTTGGAGGGCTGCTGATTACTTCTTTTTCTTGCCCGTACTGTTCTTGGAGGGCTCCGAATACCGCCGCACAATCACCGTCTCCGATGAAACATGTCCAACAGGAGGTGGGTAGGCCGATTCCACTGGCTGATTCAAACTGGACCGTGCATCCTTCTTTTTGCCTTGAACGCCCCGACCCTTCTTGTTCTTCCGCTTGGCACGCCAGCAATAGTCCACTAGATGCCCAAAGCGATTGCAAAATGTGCAGTGGTACGTGGCCGGGTCGTCAGAGTTGGGCGGCTGGGTAGCCGGCCGATGCGAAACCTGTCGTTGCGAAGCCTCCCCCGACCTCTGCACACCGCGGTCATCACCATCAATAGTGACAACCACCTGAGACGGTGAGTACGCACTAAAACAACCAAAAATGTTTCTGTTCTCTACGTCTCTGCTGGGCCTTCTAAAGGCACCAGCAATTTGACAGCACGAAGTAACGTTTTGCCCTTAGGAGTCCTGACATAGGCGGCTCTGCAAATACCGTCTGTGCCAAAAACCAGCTCCTCAATCCTTGCCAAACTCCATTGAGACCGGGGCAGGTTCTCTTTGAGCAAGACCACCGTCCCAACTTTAGGCAAGAGGTCGCTGGCACCGTACTGCCTTTTAGCCAAATTGCGGGCATGTATTTCTCGTAAAGCTGCCAAATATTGAGTTCGAAAAACCTGCCAAAAGTAGTTCAAAGCCCGTTGTGTAGATTTCCAGTAATTTAAGAGCCAGTCTCTGAACCGATCGAGTTTCAGTATTCAGACCCAAAAATGAAACTTTGGCGTGGAGGGCTCAAAGTTGGAGGACTAATACGTCCTGATAGGCTATGTAACCACCGCAAAGAATTTCCATATTCGACGCTCCACGCTCGAGATATGGCCTTCTAAAAATCGGCCCGCTTAACTATGGGACCAAAATTTCGATATCGAATTTCTGACTTGCTGATCGGAATTCAGACCTAACAAACGGGGTTTTTGCGTAACTTTTTGAGTAGTTTAAGAATCTTTTACTAAATTTCATTTTTGGAAAAAAAATTTTTTTTCGTCCCCCTGTCGGGGGGCATAACTCGTCTGGAACCCCCCCTAGACCGTTCTTTTTATTTCAGATTATTGTAGCGCTATATCTTAGCTACACGCCGGTGTAAAACATTACGGGCTACCGGACGGCAAACACTGAAATATTTGCGTTCAAAAATTAAAAATGCCACATTTTGCATGTTTCACTGGGGTACATAAATTTCCAACTCCATGTTTCAGCTTACTAATTGGAGTTGAATGCTAAAAATTGATGTCTAAGCTGTACTTTTAGAGTAGTTTAAGAAACTTTCATTGAATTTCATTTTTGGAAAAAAAATTTTTTTTCGTCACCCTATCGGGGGGCATAACTTGTCTGGAACCCCCTAGACCGTTCTTTTTATTTCAGATTATTGTAGCGCTATATCTTAGCTACACGCCGGTGTAAAACAATATGGGCTGCCGGACGGCAAACACTGAAATATTTGCGTTCAAAGATTAAAAATGCCACATTTTGCATGTTTCACTGTGCTCATAAATTTTCAACTCCATGTTCCAGCTTACTAATTGGAGTTGAATGCTAAAAATTGATGTTTAAGCTGTACTTTTAGAGTAGTTTAAGAAACTTTCATTGAATTTCATTTTTGAAAAAAAAATTTTTTTCGTCCCCCTATCGGGGGGGCATAATTCGTCTGGAGCCCCCCTAGACCGTTCTTTGTATTTCAGATTATTGTAGCGCTATATCTTCGCTACACGCCGGTGTAAAACAATATGGGCTGCCGGACGGCAAACACTGAAATATTTGCGTTCAAAGATTAAAAATGCCACATTTTGGGCACAGTGAAACATGCAAAATGTGGCATTTTTAATCTTTGAACGCAAATATTTCAGTGTTTGCCGTCCGGCAGCCCATATTGTTTTACACCGGCGTGTAGCTAAGATATAGCGCTACAATAATCTGAAATAAAAAGAACGGTCTAGGGGGGTTCCAGACGAGTTATGCCCCCCGATAGGGTGACGAAAAAAAATTTTTTTCCAAAAATGAAATTCAATGAAAGTTTCTTAAACTACTCTAAAAGTACAGCTTAGACATCAATTTTTAGCATTCAACTCCAATTAGTAAGCTGAAACATGGAGTTGGAAATTTATGTACCCCAGTGAAACATGCAAAATGTGGCATTTTTAATTTTTGAACGCAAATATTTCAGTGTTTGCCGTCCGGTAGCCCGTAATGTTTTACACCGGCGTGTAGCTAAGATATAGCGCTACAATAATCTGAAATAAAAAGAACGGTCTAGGGGGGTTCCAGACGAGTTATGCCCCCCGACAGGGGGACGAAAAAAATTTTTTTTTCCAAAAATGAAATTTAGTAAAAGATTCTTAAACTACTCAAAAAGTTACGCAAAAACCCCGTTTGTTAGGTCTGAATTCCGATCAGCAAGTCAGAAATTCGATATCGAAATTTTGGTCCCATAGTTAAGCGGGCCGATTTTTAGAAGGCCATATCTCGAGCGTGGAGCGTCGAATCTGGAAATTCTTTGCAGGTCATTGATAACTTGTCAATATGTTTTAGTGTTCCAACTTTCAGCCCTCTACGCCCAACTTTCAATTTTGGGTCTGAATAGGGCAAAGGGCCAAGACTCGATCGGTTCAGAGACTGACTCTTAAAAACTTGGCTGACTGACTTTTGACTACTGGGGGCTGATAGTCTGGGTCTGGATCTACAGATAAGTCAGGCAAACAGTCCGTCCGAACCCCTAACAGGTGACTGGGGGTCAGCACTTGGTCGAACGAATCATCCACAGCTATTAAAGGTCGCGCATTCAGAACCCCTTCAATTTCGGTAGTCAACGTTTGCAGTTCCCAAACGGAAATCAACCGCGAACCTACAACACGTTTCAAAGAGCGCTTGACTAGCTGGATGAGTCGTTCGTAAAAGCCCCCCATCCAAGGGGCCAAAGCAGGTAAATATTTCCACTGAATGCCTTTGTCGGAAAGAAAGGACTGAACACGGCTTCCTTTCAGGCACTTGCCGTTCCACAAAAAGTAAAGCGACGCATCTGCAAGCTTAAATTGCGTTGCATTGTCTGACAAAATCAATTTTGGCAGTCCTCGCCGCCCGACAAAGCGTTTCAGCGCAGCTAGAAATTGCTCTGTAGTACAGTCTAGCACCACTTCCAAATGAAGAGCACGAGTAACGGCACAAGTCCACAAACAGATCTACACCTTTGCCCGCTTCTCAGAATTTTGAACGAATAAGGGGCCAAGATAGTCTATGCCCACCGTTTGAAAAGGGGGCTGACGATTAAGCCGAAAATCAGGCAAAGGGGGATAGGGGGGAGTTTGAAAAGTACCGCCACTCTGTCGCCGGCAAACGCGACACGTCTTGAGAACACTACGCACGGCCGATTTCCCATGGGGGATCCAAAATTCTTTGCGCAAATGCGCCAGAACCAAATTTGGACCGGCATGCACCAAAAGCCGATGCGCAGTAAAAATCAGCAGATCTGTAAGGGGGTGCTGTTTTGGAAGCAGCGCCGGTTCTTTAGAGTTGGGGGACAATTCCGAAAATGCAAACCGCCCTCTACAGCGAAGAGTGTTGTTTTTGTCCAAAAACAGTCCCAACTGTCGAACTAAACAGGGAGGGTTTTGGCTATTTCCAGCAATCGCTGCAATTTCTTTAGCGAAAGCATGCTGCTGGACTTTTTGAACCCAGAAGATCTGTGCCCGACCCAGTTCTGGGACAGAGAGGACCTCAATCGGTACATCTCGTTTGATCTTCCGGCGGGAGCGCCGGATGCGACGCGAAGGCCCTCTAACAAGGGTTTTCCACATGCTGATTGCGCGAAAAACCCAAGCCGTTACTCGAAACAAAGCAGTCGAAGTAGAAAAACTCGAAATTTCGAGAGCAGGGCTAGTCTGAATGACAGTAAACATTTTGAGAGGCTCAGGCACCAACTCTGTATCCGAAATAGGAGGCAATGTCTCAGCGAAATCAGCTGGAAACCGCTTGTTCTGTGGCCAATGGTCAGGCGACTGGCAGAGCCATTCAGGGCCGTGCCACCAGATCGAATTCTGCCCGAGGGGAGGATAGTTTTCGGGCTTAGTTGGAATATCGGCGGGATTCATTTTGCCCAGAACCGATCGAAAACGGATGTACGATAAAGCCAAAATTTCGTCAACTCGGTTTTGAATCCATCTAGGCAGAACCCGATCTGATTGAAGCCAGCTCAAAGCACACTCGGAGTCGCACCACAAAAAACTATCCGATATGGACAGGTGTAATTGGTGTAACAGAAATCGGAGCGTGCGAGTTCCTAGGAGAACACCAAGCAATTCAAGTCGAGGCAAAGTGACTCTTTTTACCGGCGATAATCGGTTTTTTGCGAAAATCAGAAAGGATTTGGCCAAACCAGAACAAATAACGCGCAGGTAAACCACTGCGCAATAGGAGCGTACCGACGCGTCGGTAAAGCAGTGTAATTGTAAGTCGTCACTTTGCTCAACAGGACCGGTAATTCGAGGTATACGCAATTCAGGAATCTGTTTCAAGACCTGAAGCGAATTTAGCGCATCGTTCTGCAATGACCCGTCCAATTCGTCGTCCCATGCAAGTGAAGTTTGCCAAATTTGTTGCAGTACAAACTTGGAGAGCGAAAGCAAGGGACAAACCAAACCAAGCGGGTCAAAAACAGACGAAATAATCGAAACAAATTTGCGCTTAGTCAGTGGTACAGCTGTTAAGCTGGCAGAGTTAAGAATTTCGAGAGTATCGTCAGTCAAGTGCCATTTTAGGCCCAACAATTTCGTATCATCACCACACGCTCGATCGACTTCTGGGAGAGTGGCCAAAAATTCTGAACTGTTCGAATTCCACTCTCTCAGGTTCATACTTGCCTGTCCAAACAAATGTTTCCCTCGCGAGTACAAATTTTGAGCGGCTTCTTGCGAGGAAACACTAACAACTACGTTGTCTACGTAGACATGTTCCGAAAGCAATTTAGAGACAGGGCAAGCTAAATCTGAGCGTTTGAGATGATGACGAATTGTGGCACTTAAAAGAAATGGACTACAGACCAACCCGAAACTAACGCGCTTGAATCTGAAAGTTCGCAAGTTACTGTTTTCGGTAACTGGCCGGTCCAAATCTTTTACCCACAAAATGCGAACAAAGTCCCGCTGTTTCGGATTGACGGATATCTGCAAAAAAGCTTTTTCCACATCACTGACGATACCCACAGAATGTAAACGAAAGCGCAGCAGCAGACCAGCCAGGTCTTCGACGCCTACGGGGCCACCGTACAGTACATCGTTTAGACTTCTGGCCTCACGTGACGCACGGCAACTCGCATCGTACACCACCCGTAGTTTTGTAGTGGTACTAGTAGGTTTGACCACACAGTGGTGTGGCACGTAGTGTACGTCAGCGCGTCCAAGTCTGCTGTCCTCCACCGGAACTTCCTCGATAATACCCAAATCGAGATAGTCAGCAAAAACTCGATCGTATTGCCGAAGAAGCTCGGGTGCGCCCTGCAAGCGCGTCAACAAACTCCGCAACCGATTCAGTGCAACAAAATAGTTATCCGGCAATTGGGGGTCCTTATACCGAAACGGGTACGAAATTTGGTACCGACCCTCTTCTGCATCGAAAGTGACAGTCTCATTAAATTGCTCTTGGACCCACTCGTCTTCGGGTTTTTGTTCAACTTCTTTGATACCGATCGAGTCGAGTCCAAAGCCGGTCTAAATCGGTCGCTAGGGGTTTGTTGACTTTATTCTGGGCGGTAACAAACAGCGTGCGCACAGGACAGAAAGTGCGTGGGCCGAGTTCTACGGTACCAGTAGGTACGTAACCAACCGATGTACTCAGCAGAAATAGTTTTGGACTGATTTTCAGCAGCGGTTTCATCTGAACAAGATCGAAAAAATAGTCGCCGCCTAAGAGCACATCGATTGGGCCCGTTTGATCGCTGTCAACCAATGGTTCTGCTAAATCAAAGCGCCTAAGTTCTGACTGCGTAATCGGATCAAATGGGTGACGAGTGATCGGCTGGGTGATTTCTGGGCACAAAGTAGCAACCAAAACCAAACTAGAGCCATCGCGCAACTGCAAACCAAATCGAACTCTATCGGCCGAACAATTTCGTGCGCGTTGCCCAAACCCAGCAACCGAAAACTCATCTCTACCCACCGACTGCAAATTCAGACTGTCACGAATAGTTGAGCGCAAAAACGTTTTTTGGCTTCCAGAATCGAAAAGCAGTCTGACAGTGGTTTGCTGATTAGTCTCTAAATTGAAAATAGGCGCTAGGGCGGTCAACAAAAGCACCTGCCGCTGTGGTTCAGAGACAGTTAGTACCGGTACCTGAGTCGGATCAGGTCTGACCGAATCGGAAGAGCGAAAAACGAGCGGTTGCAAGCCCGAACTTGTGGCATTCTCTGATGCATGATCAAAAGCAGGCAAACTCCTGCTAGATTCCTGAGGCTTATTGCGAAGACTAGGCTTTGAACGACTGTTACTAGTTCTACCAAATTTTTTCACACAAAGCGCACGATTATGATTCAGGGCTTGGCAGTAGTAACATTTTCTCTGCACCATTGAGCAGTTTTTGATCAAATGATTTGGGCGCAAACAACGAAAGCAAAGTTTGTTGGCCTTTACAAATTCCTGCCGCGTTTTTGAGTCAGGACAGACAGTGCACTGGTCAGAAAAGTGGGAGGCCTTGCAAAAGCCGCATTTGACAGCTACCTTCGTGACTAAAGCATGGGCGGTCCCACCCGTTATAGAGGCCTTTTGCTGGGAGCTTTTTTGGCCGTTTTTGTCCTCGCTAAACTGCCGAACAAACCGAGCCATTTGTACTTGCTCAGTCAAAAAGTCACGAAAACACTGCAGGCGATCTGTACGACCCACCGCCTTAATCGAAAATTCTTTTAGCAATCGATCAGGAAGTTTTCGGATAAGGGTGGCCGCTAAATGTCGTTCATCACCGTCAGTGCGTGTTAACTGCTCAAGGCCTCTAACGTGTTTTTCGACCGCCAGCTGAAAGCTCTGGAGTCCCTCAAAGTTGTCGTTGAATTTTCTCAATTGATCTAAAGCCTCGTAATGGGCAGTAATCAGCTCAAATTCGTCGCCAAACCGAGCTCGAAGCAAGTCGACAACTTCAAGGTACCCCAAGTCAGTTATTTGAAAACCGGCCACTAATTCTGCTGCAGTCCCAGTTAGTAATGATTTCAAATAACTAAATTTCTGGGATCGGGTCAAATTGGAATTATTGTGCACCGCCTGCTCAAATAACGCCCAAAATTCGCGCCACTGCAAAACATCCCCAGAAAAAGGTTTGAGCTGAAGCGTCGGCAATTTGACAGTTTTCTGACTCTGAGCCGTAGCAAGTGTCGCCGAAGGGGTTGAAGAGCTGGAAGCCCCTCCCCCCGACAAAACGACCTGTACATTTCGATTCGAAAGTTTTTCTACCGAGTCAGAATACTGTCTAAACTGCTCAGCTTGTTGCGCAGTCTGTTCGCGCGCGGAGTCGTGAAACTCCTGAAGGGTAGCCCTTAACTGTTGATTAGATTTAGCCATGGCCGAGGTATGCGCCTGTCTCAAAAGCGTCAATTGTTCTTGATGCCGCCTTTCCGACTCCCGTTGCTCGTGCGCATGTCTTTCCTCCACCTGCGCGAACTGGGTTTGCAGAACACCAATCAAAGCAAGAACCGCAGGATCCAAAGCAGGGGAGGCCAAAACGCTGGGTGTAGCAACACCAGAAGGCTCTACAGTAGTCTCAGCTACGCCGGGTGTTGCTACATTACCGGCGACTGGATGTTCAGGTGGGAGAACTGGCGTCTCCACCGAACCGACATGCATTTGCAAAATAGCAAGTTGCTCTGAGCCTTCTTTTAGCTGATTTACTATAGCGGCGCGAAATTGCTCAAAATCATTTTTGTCCATTTCGGATTGCGAATAAACAGGCTCAAATTCAACTCGCAACGAGTCTAAGCGCTGACTAGCCTTGTCAAAGTTAGTTTTGAGGTCTAAATACTGTAACGTAAATTGCTGCGGCTGTTTGCTGGAAGTAACCTGAAAAAGCAGCTCTTTGACCTCAGGCAGCCAGCGCAAAAGGTCATCGGAAAGGGACTGGCGCAACCCGGCAAATACCTTACGTCGTTCTGAGCGCGTATAAGCAACGGTAGCCTCAGGAACCGAACTAGTGTCGCCACTCATTAGCGCAACACCCCGCCAACAAAGGCGCAAAGACAAGCACAAAGACAAAAAACCGTCTCACCCGCGGTCGTCACGCGGCTTCCTGACGGGTGCAGTCGGCTTGTGCGGCTTGGTTGAGTGACTAGGCATCATCGGCGGACGGCAGTGGTCGCTCGCTGGGCACCATATGTTGCGGTTGGCTCTTTTCTGCGTACACCGAAAAGTAGGGTAGGCCGGGGTAATTCGGCACAGGGGGGAATTCGGCACAAAATTTTTCATTGGATAATTGCGTTCGAACGAATGCAGCTAGATGAACGGTTAATGCAGTTATGTAATGCGCATTGTGTGCTGATATAATGTATAAATTATTAACTCTATCTGCTTGATCAATCGTGAGCTACAGGTCATTGTTTGACACCAACTCAAAAAATCCGATTTTTGAAGCTGAATAAACCTAAAACTACATTAGCTCGGACGGATTAAAAATCTGCAATTAGGTTGGTTTCCTTCAAATATTATTCACTGAAAATTTCACTAAAATCGGTGCAGTAGTTTTTGAGAACCGACCACCCGCTTTCGGGGGCAAAATGGCACAAGTAGACACGCAGGTCTTCGCATCATTTTGGAATGGAAAAGCCGTTGATTACGGTAGTTAAAGTCAGTTTTCCCGCAAAAAATCGGTTTTTTTTAAACTTTCGTTCAAAAACGGTTATTTTTGCTTAGTCTATGTATTTTAAGCATCACCATGCTGATTTACACAGCAACCAGTTATTTTACGTTAATTAAGAGCCAGTCTCTGAACCGATCGAGTTTCAGTATTCAGACCCAAAAATGAAACTTTGGCGTGGAGGGCTCAAAGTTGGAGGACTAATACGTGTTGATAGGTTATGTAACCACCGCAAAGAATTTCCAGATTCGACGCTCCACGCTCGAGATATGGCCTTCTAAAAATCGGCCCGCTTAACTATGGGACCAAAATTTCGAAATCGAATTTCTGACTTGCTGATCGGAATTCAGACCTAACAAACGGGGTTTTTGCGTAACTTTTTGAGTAGTTTAAGAATCTTTTACTAAATTTCATTTTTGGAAAAAAAATTTTTTTTCGCCCCCCTATCGGGGAGCATAACTCGTCTGGAACCCCCTAGACCGTTCTTTTTATTTCAGATTATTGTAGCGCTTTATCTTAGCTACACACCGGTGTAAAACATTACCGGCTACCGGACGGCAAACACTGAAATATTTGCGTTCAAAGATTAAAAATGCCACATTTTGCATGTTTCACTGTGCCCAAAAATTTGCAAAATGTGGCATTTTTAATTTTTGAACGCAAATATTTCAGTGTTTGCCGTCCGGCAGCCCGTAATGTTTTACACCGGCGTGTACCTAAGATATAGCGCTACAATAATCTGAAATAAAAAGAACGGTCTAGGGGGGTTCCAGACGAGTTATGCCCCCCGATAGGGGGGGGGCGAAAAACATTTTTTCCCAAAAATGAAATTCAATGAAAGTTTCTTAAACTACTCAAAAAGTACAGCTTAGACATCAATTTTTAGCATTCAACTCCAATTAGTAAGCTGGAACATGGAGTTGAAAATTTTTGGGCACTGTGAAACATGCAAAATGTGGCATTTTTAATTTTTGAACGCAAATATTTCAGTGTTTGCCGTCCGGTAGCCGGTAATGTTTTACACCGGTGTGTAGCTAAGATATAGCGCTACAATAATCTGAAATAAAAAGAACGGTCTAGGGGGGGTTCCAGACGAGTTATGCCCCCCCGATAGGGGGGCGAAAAAAAATTTTTTTTCCAAAAATGAAATTTAGTAAAAGATTCTTAAACTACTCAAAAAGTTACGCAAAAACCCCGTTTGTTAGGTCTGAATTCCGATCAGCAAGTCAGAAATTCGATATCGAAATTTTGGTCCCATAGTTAAGCGGGCCGATTTTTAGAAGGCCATATCTCGAGCGTGGAGCGTCGAATCTGGAAATTCTTTGCAGGTCATTGATAACTTGTCAATATGTGTTAGTGTTCCAACTTTCAGCCCTCTACGCCCAACTTTCAATTTTGGGTCTGAATAGGGCAAAGGGCCAAGACTCGATCGGTTCAGAGACTGACTCTTAATTAACTAATTAATAATTTTAATTAATTAATCAAAAATTGTTAATCAACTGCAAATTGCTTATTTTCTTGGTGAGTAAGCCTTTAGCAGTGTTAATAGAATGAAAACATTGACATTTTTTACACGGAGGCTCGATTTAGCATATGTTTGTGTGTATGCAAATTATGCATTTATTCAACCACTGTTACACATACAAAGTAGGTTTTCTGCTTGAAGCAAAAGCTAGAAACCTTCAAACAAGAGCTCCATGAAAGTATAACGCTAGAACTCTGCCTTTTTCGACTGCCAAGTAGAAAAAAACAACTTATGTGGGGATCATATTATCTCAACGTTTAGAAAGCTGTAAAAGCCACTACAACAGTACAATGTTGGCAAAAATTGTACTACTGACTCAGATGAAGTGGATCTAATCGTAACATTCCTTAAGATGGGGCTGTTAGGCTTCAAAACCAAATTTTCCGCGTTGTGCCGAATTGCCCCACCGGTGGGGTAATTCGGCACATGAATAAAATCGAAAAGGAATCGCTCGCCATTCGTTGTAGAATGGTCGGAATGGCTTCAAACCTTTTGCACAGTGTAACTAAGAAAAATTGAAAAATTCTGGACCGAAAATCAGGTTACTGCTGCTAAGTTGGGCCGAGATATTTTTGAAAAACTGAAAATGGTGTGCCGAATTACCCCGGCTTACCCTACAACAGACAAAGCTATACGAACAAGGTTCAAAACCCACTGCCTTACGCGATGCCTCTTCGTCCGCGATAACACTCGTAGTTGACCGCACGCAACACCTTTTATTCCGCTCTACCCTTTACACAGTCACTGCCTCGCTGCCCGGCCAGCCAGCAAACCGGTTCCTGAGTAGGCCAAATGTGTCTTTAGCAGAAACAAAGAACAACAATTACTGTAGCCTAGGGTTTTAGCGCCAAAGCAAACTTAGTTGCAGGTTTACATGGAATGTGACAGAAGCTCCGATTTTCCTAATTTTTGTCATGCATCCCGAGAAAGAGTCATTGTAACGCTGTAGTCTGTACAGCTTAGTTGAGTGGACAGGACGCCCACAAGAGTCAATGGTTCCATTTCACCATTCGCTAAACTTAATCCTTCTAATCACTCCATCATCCCTTCAACTGCTCAACATAGTGAACACACAGCGGAACACACTGTACTGAAAACCGTTTATTGTTTTACATATACAGGTATAGTGTTCAAAACCAAATAAAATCACAAAAAGTGCTGGTATGCGTCCAATCACCATCAACATACGTAGGTCGCGGCCAAAGTCAAGTTTCGTAACTTTGCCGTCTCTCCAGTCTCAACCTTGAATAATATCCGTCCCGCATAGCACTGAAAACGAGTGCCATGAGAGTAGCCCAAGCCTCCACCACCTGTGTCTGTGGGTGCTGTGCCTGGTCCAGATACACACATTCTGTGGTAAGCGCCTCGGCTACAGTAACCCACATGTCGGGTCGAAAGCCATGGACGCGCAATTCGACGTGGTCGGCCCCGAACTGCTTCGACAAACGAATGATCTCGGCGGTGTTACTGACACTTTCCACTATGCTAATGAGAAACTGAGTAAGCTGACGTGCCAACAGCTGACGGCTCTCTTTGCCAAGTGAATCGAAAAAGTTCTAAACGTCGGTTGCATTGCACTTGTAGTAACAATCCTTAGAAATCATATTGTTTAGGTGCTAAGCTGTAAATTGCAGGGTTGTCCAAAAAACAGAAATTATTTCAGTTCCAGCTGTAGTTTGAGCAGACTGATCTGTTAGCTTTTGGACTCAGCTGAAAGAGCGCGCCATGCCCGATCGATTGGTTGGTCGCCGGCCAGAAATAAACCACTAGGTCTACTACTGTAACAGTCTATAGAGAGCCAGTTCAGCACACACTGCAATTCCTTCTATTTTTCAGTTGTTCATGCTCTAATCATAGCTTTTGCCCCAAACTCGGATTGGAAAGTGCGTATGCTAAGTTTGGATAAAGCTGAGTGCTCCACCCACCAGTAACCACAATTCAAGCGTTGAAGGCTATACAGTGTACCAGTCAGGCACTTAGCGCCGTTTATGGTACCGACACCATGAAACCTAGCCGACACTTTATATTGCGCATTTGAGGCAAACGTTTAGAGAAAATTAAAAAAAATAAAAAAACGCAAACATTAGTGCATGAAAAGCTGAAAAACAGAAGGAAATTGCAGTAAATGTTGAACTTGCTCTCTTTAGGCTCTTACAGTACCCAACTCAGTGGTTTGTTTTTGGCCGAGAACCAACCAATCGATCGGCCATAGCGCGGGACTGAAAACTAAAAGCTCAAACTAAAGCTTGTTTGTTTTTGAGTTCCACTGTCTATTCGTACGGCTCAAGACACCCCTCGCTCTTTTCAGAACCCTTCAATGGGGGTAGCCCCGTCTACAAACAACCCTCCTCTTTGCTGCCATTAGGCGCTTAGGCAGCGCCGGTTCGGTTCCTATTTACCTACTGGCCATCACCGGCTTCGGCGGTCTGAGTTGGGCTTTACGTCGTCTACTTCCAGTCGCTTCGACCGGTTTCGAACCCACAAACTACCGCTCTCACGGTTGCCGTGGCCGCCGTGACACACGGGATTGCGTAAACTACCCAAGACGCGACGCTGGAAAGCCGGAAGCAAATTCGGTTTTTGGACAACCTGTACCTACTGTATGTCGATAAATTTCGGACTTATGTTTGCTGGAGTTCTAGTGTACTTTCGAAACGAATCAGCTACAGTACCTATTGCAGAAAAACAACCTGAAAATCCGGCCGTTTGTCGTAAACTCGTTGGTGAATCTTGGCGCCAAGATCAAAATGTAGTCGCTCGAAGCAGGATCGGATAAGTTCTTGCTTGGCGAAGGAGATGTGATTAAAATTGGCTCCATAGGAGATTTTTCTTGACAATCTTTCCACTCCCGCTGTGCTTGGTGGTACGCCGCCGTTAGAAGAGACAAGCGAAATTCTGCGACTGCTTGAAGCAGACGGTGATCGTTCATGTTCGGATCTGATTTTGGCTGCCGAAGATACAGTGCGCGCTCGATGGAAGGAAACAGTTGGTCTTTCTTGCTCTTCTTCGTCTTCTTGAGATAACTTGTTGCCCATTTTTGTCAGTCAACAAGTTCGGCCAGTGACTGGTAGTAATGGAGTCTAGTGAAAAAGCAATTTGATCTTTGCCGGCCCGGAAATCAGTGTCGTTTAACTTCCGGCGGCTTTCAATTTTGTGGACAGATAATTATACAAAAATCGATCCTAAGGAAACAATGCAGTAGGTAGGTCAGCCGCCCGCCCGCACACATTGGCTGGCAATAAAAAACGGTGGTACCCTCGGCACGACGCTGATTTATGTAAAGCGGAAGAATGTCAGAAATTTAAGCTCAACACCAGCTGCCGCATTTTTAGAGAGCGAATTTGTATGAGAGATATTATGTTTAAACAGTGACGGAGAGAAAGAGAAATTCGACAAAACGCTACACTCGTCAAGATAACATTGACAGACCGGCTAATGAACTGTGCCGAGATAAAAGAATGGTCGGTCTAGCTCTTACGTGCAATCAGTTCTCCAAAAACTATTTCAATTAGTAGATATGGGTAGGATCAATAAGGAACGCATGCATTCATCAGCCGATAAGCCTTTGTCTTGCACTTTTACTTCTATACAGTAGAGGCTCTAAATCACAGAAATAACAAAGAATTATGCTCAGATGTACAGTATCTTTCAATAGAATATTTACATAGGAACGTCGGTTTTTAGCCGTGCCGTTTGGATGAGTTCAAAACTGGGCGCAACTCAATCAATTTGAAACAGATTGCCGGGACACGCGGATATACAGTAAGTCTGAATGAACGTAGTAGCTATTCTAACACACACAGATCACACCGAAATTTGTTTTAGTGCGACGTGTATGCAGCGCAATTTGCTGGTTAGGAATGGGTAGCGCGTTTTTTCATTGGAATGCACTGCTGGGAACATCACATCCCGTAGCTCTGCTGTGTTTTCGAGTTGGCGAAAATTAAATTAGCTACCTTTTAGACAACACTAAACAGCAGCAAACCGATTGACGAAAATTTCGCTCAAATAAAAAACGGTTGTGGACGGCGACACTCCGTATCTGTGCGATGTACGTACGTATACAGAACTTTTCTCCACTTCCACTCTCAACATGCTCACTTTAGTTAACCTGTTCCAAAGACTGGTCAGGTCTGCTTGATTACTCTGAGGAGCATAAGAAACAAGAAATTCCAGCAGACATGTACGTACACTAACAACGGGGTCTGGGGGTCTGCCCCACCCACCCGATTTAGGCCAGCCCTCCCCCGAGACGATTTTTCCGACCCTCTACCACCCTTTGATTTTTGTGGCAAGTAATTTTTTGAGCAAATTTTTGCGATTTTTTGCAATTTATATTTTTGAGCGTTCTTTAGTGCCAAACCCCCTCCCAGGCGTCCTCCTAGGCGGATGACCTGTTACATTACATGTATGAATTATATTACTTTTAAGCTTTGTCCTGGGTTAAGCTTTGTCAGGGTGTTAAAGACACTTGAATGGTGATTGAGTGTAGGACTGTGAAGTTGAGTAGCCATGTGCGATGTGTTTCAATTTTTCGGCTTTCATATAGTAAATCGACTGTACTTTTTATGGAAGGCACAGATGTTCATCATCGAATAATTTGTGCCCAGTTACATAGACAAATATAACCAAATTTACTTAGAAATAGTAGTCCCTAAATCGAGAAACGAAGTAATGGGCAAAGGATCCCAAAGGTACTAATTACATAGAGCTAAGATGCTTGCTTTGCTAAGAGAGTGACTTTGAGTTAGTCTTAATTTGTCACTACAACAGAAGCAAACGCAGACATCGTGAATATGTCGATGTTACAAGATGATGGTGACCGATCCTTCAATCAGACGTTTCCGATTGAATCAATTTATTTTTCTCTTGTCAGCATTACCATCAGCAGTGTTGGCGCGTTTTCAAATTCTCTCATAGTTCTTGCCACCGTTCGAAATGGAACTGGGTTGACGTTCAAGTGCAATCGGTTGATTGCCGTACTAGCTCTATTTGACTCGTTGTCTTGCGTCTTTTCTATAAAGGTCTATGTTCAAATGAGTGTTTTCGGATGGACTTGGATGACACAGAGAAGTTGCTTTTGGAGTGAACTGCCAAATGTTTTTTTCCTGAATTCTGGAAGCTTCTTGATCTGGTCAGTGGCGTTAGATCGGTTTCTGGCATTGAAATTTCCGCTCAGGTAATGCTACCAACTACACCATGTATTATCGTGTTTTCGTTGTCGGTCGGTCGGTCGGTCGGTCGGTCGGTCGGTCGGTCGGTCGGTCGGTCGGTCGGTCGGTCGGTCGGTCGGTCGGTCGGTCGGTCGGTCGGTCGGTCGGTCGGTCGGTCGGTCGGTCGGTCGGTCGGTCGGTCGGTCTTTACATTTTTCCATACAGAAAATTCTGTAGGTATGAAACGTGGAACAGTGTCAAATACCTGACGTGTCTGGTAGCCCCAGCAGTTGTGTTCAGTGTGTTCTTGGCAGTCTGCGGATATTTGCTTACAACCACTGAAGCCATAGTGCCTGTGTGTGTGCCTCCAGAAGTTTTCTACAGCTGGAGCCTGGTTCTTTGGGTAACAGGGAGCTACATGTTGAACGTTCTGGTTATTCTCACCAACATCTTTGCTTACAGGACCAGCAAAAGTCTGTAATCGTTTGCTACTGATGGGCCGTTATTGATTTGCTTGCAGGTATCAGCACAGAATCCTATCCCAGTTTCTCAGGCGAAACACTGCTTATGGCCAAACGAACCAGTCAATCGATAGCACTGGTTGGAATGGTTTACACCTGCACTTGGGTGCCAACTTTGATCATCGTTGGAGTGGCGCAACAAATGGACTTGACAGAGTCAGAGAGAGTGCATGTTAATCTGTATGTTGGATTGCTGGCTAATCTAAACATCAGCTGCAATGCGTTCATCTATGGCTCACGCAGCAGCAGGTACAGGCAAGAGTTTAGGATGGTTTTTCAGAAGAATTCAGTGCAGCCTATTGTATAACAAAAAATCTACCTCTGTAATACATAATCAATGTTTTTCAAGATTAACTGTTTGTGTGTCCAAACTACTGTTTTTTGGTATTGGATTTTCCGTTTGTGTATGTCTAAGTGTATAGACTTTTTACCTTCAAATGTGTATGGTAATTTAATACACATTTGAAGGTAAACCTCTCAATGTCTGCTGCTTGAAACCTCGGACAGCTTTGAAATCGAGTTACTTAGGCCATTTGAAGGCTTTATGTAGGTAGCCAGAGTACTTCCAATTGTATATTTACCTAGCACGCTTTCTCTTTAGTAGTGAGATGACTGTTTAGCATCTGCCTGTCTGTTGACATATCCAATCACTGTGCTGAAAGACATCAATATAGACTGTTTTCGCTCAATCCCTGTCCAGATCTCCCGACCGTAAACGTGAACAGGCCTATGACGTAACTCCGTATATCAACCACCGTTTAGCTCTTTTCCACATCAATGGACCCCCAGAGTCGCCCTGAATGTGCAAATGAAATTACACACAGTGTTGCGGTTTAGTTATACTTCTGACTACGGTACCTTACAATCCACTGGCTTGGCTCCAGTGCATATCACATCCTTTGCACGTCTAGATTCTATGAAAAAACTAATCGATGCCATTTGTTAATCACTGACTTACCGTCTGGTAATTTTCAAACATTTTCTGTAAGTGAATGTCTCTAAATTAGCGTACAGTAAATTCTTGGTGCGAGCCAGTTGACCATGAGCTTCAACGCAACGCAAAGCAATGAAACTGCAGCACAAAAGCAGTCAATTTTTACAGTTGACGTATTTTCCCCATCCAATCGATTTGGCGTAATACACCTATTGCGGTCGTAGGACGTTTTTGGAATGCAGGCGAAGTTGATTTTCCGTCCATCAACTGGAACATCTGTCAGCAACTCCAGTAGGGCTATGTCTCCACCTTTTCTGAAGCAGCCTCGGTAATAGTTAGGCTGGCAAGCGTATCTCGGCGACACTGCTAACGGCCCAAAAAACGCTCCACTGCTTTGGCTTTGGTTGAACGAATGCCCAGCTTCACAACAAGCTGGCTTCTGGCTGAAACAACATGGCGAATAATATACATATATTGAAAATGTATAGGGTTGGTGAAAGCATCTAAGGTACCTGATGCACAAATTTCGTAAACAGTGTGCAGCACTCAACACGTGTCGTGGAGTTATCAGCGTTCCTGTGCACCGGTTTGCCGCTAAAACAATAACAATAAATAATAGACTAGCAATATAAAGTTAAAAATTGAATGCACTAACTATATGAGTTCGGCCCTCGTTTGCTGACCACCAAAACAGTCCAAGGAAATTCATTTTTGCCCACTCTGTCTCCATTATAGATTTTCACTCTTCGTTTTGAATATCCGAAGGTTGTTGTTGTTGTTGTTGTTCATAGCCGGGAACAAATAGGCTTCATCTTCAAGCTTCAAAAGTCAGGCAGCCGACCCTTCTGTACCACTGGGTTTAACTGTCGTACAGGCGAGATATGGGCGGCCCAGCTGCACATTAAACCATCTGCACAAGGCGTTATCAGTGGCAGGGGTCCCAGCGGACATAGGAAGGTTGTGCTGACAGTTTAGGCAAGAGTCAGAAACCAACAATCACGTAGCAACAGAAACAAGCTATGAAGAGAATATCCGAAGGTCGTACCGCACTGTCGTTTTATTTGGTAGTTCGTTTGTCGGCTTATTTTTGTACTGTCTACGCTCAGGAGTATGGAATAAAATAACACAATATGAAATAGTAGTATAGTATGGAATAATAACACACATGAAATAACGCCATTGCGCTTGCGCAAGTCAGCGCCAAATTGTGCACTATGGTAGGTCTAGCAGACAGAATTTATTTGGCAACCACCCACAGTTTGGGTCGTGGGTTTCAAACCGTCGAAATTGAAAAACACTGTCTATTGTTTGTTTATCATGCGACAGGCTGCACTGAATTCTTCCGAAAAACCTTCCGAAACGCTTGCCTGTATCTGCTGCTGCGACAGCCATAAATGAACGCATTGCAGCTGATGTTTAGACTACACAGCCATCCAACGTACAGACTAATGTCCACTCTCTTCGACTCTGTCAAGTCCATTTGTCGCGCCACTCCAACTATGATCAAAGCTGGCACCCAAGTGCAGGTGTAAACCATTCCAACCAGTGCTATCGATTGACTGGTTCGTTTCGCCATAAGCAGTGTTTCGCCTGAGGAACTGGGATACGATTCTGTGCTGATACCTATGTACAAGCAAATCAATAACGGCCTATCAGTACCAAACTATTACACACTTTTGCTGGTCCTGTAAGCAAAGATGTTGGTGAGAATAACCAGAACGTTCAACATGTAGCTCCCTGTTACCCAAAGAACCAAACTCCAGCTGTAGAAAACTGCTGGAGGCACACACACACAGGAACTATGGCTTCAGTGGTTGAATGCAAATATGCGCAGACTACCAGGAACACACTGAACACAACTGCTGGAGCTACCAGACACGCCAGGTATTTGACACTGTTCCACGCTTCATACCTACAGAATTTTCTACATGTAGCAGAGTAAAAGCTGACCAACCGACGGACCGACCGACCGACCGACCGACCGACCGACCGACCGACCGACCGACCGACCGACCGACCGACCGACCGACCGACCGAGCGACCGACCGACCGACCGACCGACCGACCGACCGACCGACCGACCGACCGACCGACCGACCGACCGACCGACCGACCGACCGACCGACCGACCGACCGACCGACCGACCGACCGACCGACCGACCGACCGACCGACCGACCGACCGACCGACCGACCGACCGACCGACCGACCGACCGACCGACCGACCGACCGACCGACCGACCGACCGACCGACCGACCGACCGACCAACCGACCGACCGACCGACCGACCGATAAATAGTTCACGATTTACTTTTCGTCTTACCGATAAATAGTGTACGTCTTTTACGTCTTTTTCGTTTCATCTTACCTGAGCGGAAATTTCAATGCCAGAAACCGATCTAACGCCACTGACCAGATCAAGAAGCTTCCAGAGTTCAGGAAAAGAACATTTGGCAGTTCACTCCAAAAGCAACTTCTCTGTGTCATCCAAGTCCATCCGAAAACACTCATTTGAACACAGACTTTTATGCGAAAGGCGCAGGTCAATGAATCAACCAGAGCTAATATGGCAATCAGCCGATTGCACTTGAACCTCAATTCAGTTCCTTTCCGAAAGGTAGCAAAAACTGTGAGAGAATTGGAAAACACGCCCACACTGCTCATGCTAATACAGACTATAGAAAAATATATAGAATCAATTGGAAATGTCTGATTGAATGATCCATCATGATCTTCTAGTATTATCGACATTTCACCATTTCTGCATTTGCTTCTGTTGAATTGACAGATTTTGACTAACTCGATTTAAGCAAAGCAAGCATCTCAGCTCTACATAATTAGTACCTCTGGGGCCCCTCTCTCCGTGACTTCGTTTCTCTATTTGTTTCTCTAGCGTCCACGTTGGCTAACGAGCAGGAACATAGAGATGAAAGCGAGAACTAAACCGGATTTGCAAATTTTTTTGAAATCCAGCCTGCACAATATCGGTTACGTTGTATTAACGTAACTGGGGACATAGTAAATCGACGATAAACGTTTGTGTCTTGTATAAAAGGCACGGTCTGTTTATAGGATAAAGGCCGAAAAATCGAAACACATAACATAATATGTCTCCTCAACATCACCACAGTCCTGCACTCAATCACCATTCAAATGACACCCACTAGAACCGGAGCTATGGTACCACCACAGGCCCCGAACGTGGGGGTACCGTATTATTTGGTATAGTTTAAATAACTAAATAATTAGCTTTTCAGTGATAAATTCTGCATATTTTGCGACTGTATTAAACCATGTCAGAGCTATTCTGTACAGAGTTTTCACTTTATTTGTAATTTACTAAAAGTTTCACAGTGCAGATATGCAGAACAAGACGTCGCTGCCGTTTCAGATCAACAAAACAACAAAGAATTCTGTCCAGTTTTAGCTATTACAACCACTCAGAAAATTCTTAAAAAGTGCAGGTTGGTCTTGATGAACAATGACTGCTCCGCTTTATCAAGACCGAGCCTAGACCGCAAACGTCACAACGTGCGTGCCCATTTTGCGTGAATAATTTGTTCCCAGTTACAGTACATAGACAAACATAACCGATATTGTGCAGGCTGGATTTCAAAGGAATCTGCAAATCGAATTTAGGGCACCGTTTTGCTTTTATCTCGCTTTCATCTCTCAGTTCCTGATAGTTAGCCAATGTGGCCGCTAGAAAAATATATCGAGAAAGAAACGAAGTAATGGGCAGAGGATCCCAAAGGTACTAATTACGTAGAGCTAAGATGCTTGCTTTGCTTAGAGAGTGACTTTGAGTTAGTCAAAATTTGTCACTACAACAGAAGGAAACGGAGAAGTGATGAATATGTCGATATTAAAACATGATGGTGAGAGATCGTTGAACCAGACGTTTGTAATTGAGTCAATTTATGTTTCGGTTGTCAGCATTACCATCTGCAGTGTTGGCACGTTTTCAAATTCTCTCGTAGTTCTTGCCACCTTTCGAAAAGGAACTGGGTTGACGTTCAAGTGCAATCGGTTGATTGCCATACTAGCTCTAGTTGACTCGTTGTCTTGCGTCTTTTCTATAAAGGTCTATGTTCAACTGAGTGTTTTCGGATGGACTTGGATGACACAGAGAAGTTGCTTTTGGAGTGAACTGACAAATGTTCTTTTCCTGAACTCTGCAAGCTTCTTGATCTGGTCAGTGGCGTTAGATCGGTTTCTGGCATTGAAATTTCCGCTCAGGTAATGCTACCAACTACACTATATATTATCGTGTTTTCCTTGTCGGTTGGTCGGTCGGTCGGTCGGTCGGTCGGTCGGTCGGTCGGTCGGTCGGTCGGTCGGTCGGTCGGTCGGTCGGTCGGTCTTTACACTTCTCCATGAAATTTCTGTAGGTATGAAACGTGGAACAGTGTCAAATACCTGACGTGTCTGGTAGCTCCAGCAGTTCTGTTCAGTGTGTTCCTGGTAGTCTGCGCATATTTGCATTCAACCGCTGAAGCCATAGTGCCTGTGTGTGTGCCTCCAGCAGTTTTTTACAGCTGGAGTCTGGTTCCTTGGGTAACAGGGAGCTACATGTTGAACGTTCTGGTTATTCTCACCAACATCTTTGCTTACAGGACCAGCAAAAGTCTGTAATCGTTTGCTACTGATGGGCCGTTATTGATTTGCTTGCAGGTATCAGCACAGAATCCTATCCCAGTTCCTCAGGCGAAACACTGCTTATGGCTACTGTTGATCGGGTATACCCATACCCATACCCGAAACTGGGTATTTTTGAGCAAAACTACCTGAAATCGGGTTTACCCATACCCGGGTACTTTTTGAAATACCCATACCCGGGTATACCCGATTTTTCGAAAAATACCGGGTATTTGAATGGGTATTTTTTAGAAAAAAATCTCGCAAACACACACGTTAATTTTTGTAAAAACTGTGCAAAAATTTTCTCAAGGAAGTGTTAAATAGCAGTGCCGTTTTTGCCATGCATCATACAGTCACTTTACTGTTTCAGAACGGTTAGCTATCCACCCAGTTTGTTTCAAGAATTGTATAATTAAGCATTTTGGCGTTTTTTAAATTTTTGCAGAAAACGCCATATGAAAACGTCCTACTGAAAAAACGTTTGCGGCTCAGAAAGAAATGCTCTGGGTTGTTAGCACTTCAATCTCCCACTGAAAAATTCCAGTACATACATGACATATGCATAAAAACATGGTATTTGACTGAAGCTGAATTTTTGCAAATGTACGTACAGTATGCAAAAAGTCTTTTACGAAGTTTCTTGATTATCGTTTATTTCTAACAGAAATTTGGCTTTTATTTTTGTGCTCCCTTTGAGGAAAAGTACCGTTGTAAGGCTAGTAAATTTAGTTGGACTTTTTTTTTTCGAACAATTTTTATTATTACGAATATGGTTAGTAGAACACAGATATGGGTTAGAAAAGGATGCACTGAGCAGCTGGGTCAGAGTCCTTGACATGTATGTGTGTGATGTAGAGCAGTTTATCTTGATACTTGAGGTTTGATTATGGCTTTTACTGTTTCCTTAATTATTGAAGAATTTCAAAGAAACGCAAGTATTTGTCCCAAATTTCGGTAAAGGAATCTTTCTTCTTCAGCATAATACTGGCATAATATGCAGTTTTCAAGCTTGCCGTTATAAAATGCTTGAAGGTCATATCGGAAAATTCTTTAACTTCCCGTCGTGCTAAACTGTATATAAACCTTTTTGTATAAATGCCTAACAGATTCAATACCGTTGCATTTACAAACAGGTCATGAATTTGTCCAAAAAGTGCTGAGATTAGATCAAATGTTACCTCTTGGTGTTCAATTTCGAGAATAAGTGATTCTAACATTCTCCAAGCTTTTTTTGCTACGGCGCAATGATAAAGCATGTGCTCCACTGTATCAGTTTTCTGCAAATGGCACTGCTTACAATTCATGTCATCTACTATCCTTCTGTAGAATAAATACTGCTTTGTTGGAACTATCCTATGCAACACCCGATATTGAAAATTCCGCAATTTAACATCAGGTGACAAACGGTGTGCCCGTACACAGGCTTTTTCAAATAAATCCTCTGTAACCCAGTATTTATCCGTCCATCGTTTTTGTGCTGCAGGACTTTCATACATCTTGGCTAGTTTGTACCTTTTGTACAGCGGAATACTTAGCTTGGTTGCATCCTTTATTTCAGGATTGTATGCCTGATAAGCTTGCAGCAACCCATTCCAGTTATCAGAAATTTCATTGCGCCATGTACGTGGCAATGCTGTCCACAATTTTTTCCACTGCTTCCTGTCAATAGCCAAGGCTGGATACTTAGCCATCACTTCCGGGTAATCCATAAATAAACCCTGATCTCCTAGCAAGTGTCTTACTCTGGTAATTCCATTTTCTTTCAGATTAGGATTAAAGTACATACGCTTAGGCTGTCCTAACTTCACATCCTTATTGTTGAAAATGCTTCTAGCCAGCAGTGGCTCATCCGCAGGTCTCTTAAACATAACGTTATCCCAGTATTCCACATACACTTTCAAGAGTTCACTATAAAATGGGTTTATTTTGTTTTTAACCTCGTTCCAATTAAAACGACCTTCTAGAAGTGTTAGGATTCCTCCATATGAATTGAGTTTGCGTTGGAATTTAGTTGGACTTTAATTAGAAGGTTACAACGTTTCTATGCATTTGGTCATGATCCTGAGGGAAGTATTTACAGGAAGCTGAAAATTTTGTACAACTATGGTTGGTCACACAGAATCAGGAAGTACTATCAGCAATTATGTATACTCCAGAAAGTTTATTCGTTTTTTGCCAATGTTCTTAATCTACAATAACCTTACAAGTAACATGGGGTCTGGGGGGTCTGCCCCCACCCGAGTTAGGCCAGGCCCCCCGGATGGGGACCCCCAAGACGATTTCGCCGACCCCCCTCCGATTTTTCTGGCAAGTAAATTTTTGAGCAAATTTTTGCATTTTTTTACAATTTCAGACACAAAAATTGCCAAAATCGCTTGCAAAACAGCACTTTTTAGCTGTATTTCAGCCCAAATTAGCGATTTTTGGCGATTTTTAGCCAAAAAATTGCGATTCTTTTCGATTTTTGAGCGTTTTTTAGTGCCCAACCCCCCTCCCACAATTTTGGCTCAGACCCCCCGGCCGGCGCCAGACCCCCAACCCCCCTCCCCCTTCAGCGGATGACCTGTTACATGTATGTACCAAAGTATGGAAAATTCACAGCTGTTCTAGTACTGTTAAGTAAAACTGTAACAGGTACTACTACATCTGCTACACTGAGCACATAATAGTTGTCCGAAAAGCCGTTTAAAATCTATTTTTCCAAAACCAATTGAAATCTGGCATTTTTAGGGAATTTCGCGATTTTAATGAAAAATACCCGATTTATACCCGATACCCGGGTATTTTTAAAATACCTACCCATACCCATACCCGGGTATGGGTATTTTAAAAAATACCTACCCATACCCATACCCAATTCAGATTCGAATACCCATAGCAACAGTACTTATGGCCAAACGAACCAGTCAATCGATAGCACTGGTTGGAATGGTTTACACCTGCACTTGGGTGCCAACTTTGATCATCGTTGGAGTGGCGCAACAAATGGACTTGACAGAGTCAGAGAGAGTGCATGTTAATCTGTATGTTGGATTGCTGGCTAATCTAAACATCAGCTGCAATGCCTTCATCTATGGCTCACGCAGCAGCAGGTACAGGCAAGAGTTTAGGATGGTTTTTCAGAAGAATTCAGTGCAGCCTATTGTATAAGAAAGAATCGACCTGTGGTACATAGTCAATGTTTTTCAAGATCAACTGTTTGTGTGTCCAAACTACAGTTTTTTTGGTATTGGATTTTCCGTTTGTGTATAGACTTTTTTTACCTTCAAATGTGTATGGTAATTTAATACACATTTGAAGGTAAACCTCGGACAGCTTTGAAATCGAGTTACTTAGGCCATTTGAAGGCTTTATGTAGGTAGCCAGAGTACTTCCAATTGTATATTTACCTAGCACGCTTTCTCTTTAGTAGTGAGATGACTGTTTAGCATCTGCCTGTCTGTTGACATATCCAATCACTGTGCTGAAAGACATCAATATAGACTGTTTTCGCTCTATCCCTGTCCAGATGTCCCGACATCGAACGTGAACAGCTAGTAGTGGCATATGACGTAACTCCGTATATCAACCACCGTTTGGCTCTTTTCCACATCAACGGACCCCAGAGTCGCCCTGAAAGTGCAGATGAAGTCACACGCAGTGTTTTGGTTCAGTTATACTTCTGACTACCGTACCTTACAAACCACTGGCTTGGCTCCAGTGCATATCACATCCTTTGCACGTCTAAATTCTTAGAAACAAACTATTCTATGCTATTTGTTAACCATGGACTTACCGTTTCGTAATCTTCAAACATTTTTTGTAAGTGAATGCTTCTAAATTAGCATACAGTAAATTCTCGGCGCGAGCCAGTTGACCTTGAGCTGCAACACAACGCAAAGCAATGAAACTGCAGCACAAAAGCAGTCAATTTTTACAGTTGACGTATTTTCCCCATCAAATGGATGCGGCGTAATAGACGTTATTTGTTGTAGGACTTTCCTGGAATGCAGGCGAAGTTGATTTTCCATCTGTCAACTGGAACATCTGTCACCAACTCCAGTATGGCTACTGTATGTCTCAACCTTTTCTGAAACAGCCTCGGTAATAGTTAGGCTGGCAACCGTATCTCGTCGACACTGCTAATGGCTGAAAAAAAAGCTCCACTGCTTTGGCTTTGGTTGAACGAATGCCCAGCTTCACAAAACAAGCTGGCTTCTGACTGAAACAACATGGCGAATAATATATATTGGTTGGTGAAAGCATCTAAGGTACCTGATGCACAAATTTCGTAAACAGTGTGCAGCACTCAACACGTGTCGTGGAGTTATCAGCGTTCCTGTGCACCGGTTTGCCGCTAAAACAATAACAATAAATAATAGACTAGCAATATAAAGTTAAAAATTGAATGCACTAACTATATGAGTTCGTCTCTCGTTTGCTGACCACCAAAACAGTCCAAGGAAATTCATTTTTGCCCACTCTATCTCCATTATAGATTTTCACCCTTCGTTTTGAATATCCGAAGGTTGTTGTTGTTGTTGTTGTTCGTAGCCGGGAACAAATAGGCTTCATCTTCAAGCTTCAAAAGTCAGGCGGCCGACCCTTCTGTACCACTGGGTTTAACTGTCGTACAGGCGAGATATGGGCGGCCCAGCTGCACATTAAACCATCTGCACAAGGCCTCATCAGTGGCAGGGGGCAGGGGTCGAGCGGACATAGGAAGGTTGTGCTGACAGTTTAGGCAAGAGTCAGAAAACCAACAATCATGCAGCAACAGAAACAAGCTACGTGCCCGGAGAGAAGGTCCCGAAGAGAATATCCGAAGGTCGTACCGCACTGTCGTTTTATTAGGTAGTTCGTTTGTCGGCTTATTTTTGTACTGTCTATGTACACTCAGGAGTATGGAATAAAATAACACAATAAGGAATAGTAGTACAGTATGGAATAACAATACACATGAAATAACGCCATTGCGCTTGCGCAAGTCAGCGCCAAATTGTGCACTATGGTAGGTCTAGCAGACAGAATTTATTCGGCAACCACCCACAGTCTGGGTCGTGGGTTTCAAACCGTCGAAATTGAAAAACACTGTCCATTGTTTGTTTATCATGCGACAGGCTGCACTGAATTCTTCCGAAAAACCTTCCGAAACGCTTGCCTGTATCTGCTGCTGCGACAGCCATAAATGAACGCATTGCAGCTGATGTTTAGACTACACAGCCATCCAACGTACAGACTAATGTCCACTCTCTTCGACTCTGTCAAGTCCATTTGTCGCGCCACTCCAACTATGATCAAAGCTGGCACCCAAGTGCAGGTGTAAACCATTCCAACCAGTGCTATCGATTGACTGGTTCGTTTCGCCATAAGCAGTGTTTCGCCTGAGGAACTGGGATATGATTCTGTGCTGATACCTATGTACAAGCAAATCAATAACGGCCTATCAGTAGCAAACTATTACACACTTTTGCTGGTCCTGTAAGCAAAGATGTTGGTGAGAATAACCAGAACGTTCAACATGTAGCTCCCTGTTACCCAAAGAACCAAACTCCAGCTGTAGAAAACTGCTGGAGGCACACACACAGGAACTATGGCTTCAGTGGTTGAATGCAAATATGCGCAGACTACCAGGAACACACTGAACACAACTGCTGGAGCTACCAGACACGCCAGGTATTTGACACTGTTCCACGCTTCATACCTACAGAATTTTCTACATGTAGCAGAGTAAAAGCTGACCAACCGACGGACGGACGGACGGACGGACGGACGGACGGACGGACGGACGGACGGACGGACGGACCGACCGACCGACCGACCGACCGACCGACCGACCGACCGACCGACCGACCGACCGACCGACCGACCGACCGACCGACCGACCGACCGACCGACCGACCGACCGACCGACCGACCGACCGACCGACCGACCGACCGACCGACCGACCGACCGACCGACCGACCGACCGACCGACCGACCGACCGACCGACCGACCGACCGACCGACCGACCGACCGACCGACCGACCGACCGACCGACCGACCGACCGACCGACCGACCGACCGACCGACCGACCGACCGACCGACCGACCGACCGACCGACCGACCGACCGACCGAGCGACCGACCGACCGACCGACCGACCGACCGATAAATAGTGCACGATTTACTTTTCGTCTTACCGATAAATAGTGTACGTCTTTTACGTCTTTTTCGTTTCATCTTACCTGAGCGGAAATTTCAATGCCAGAAACCGATCTAACGCCACTGACCAGATCAAGAAGCTTCCAGAGTTCAGGAAAAGAACATTTGGCAGTTCACTCCAAAAGCAACTTCTCTGTGTCATCCAAGTCCATCCGAAAACACTCAGTTGAACACAGACTTTTATGCGAGAGGCGCAGGTCAACGAATCAACCAGAGCTAATATGGCAATCAGCCGATTGCACTTGAACCTCAATTCAGTTCCTTTCCGAAAGGTAGCAAAAACTATGAGAGAATTGGAAAACGCGCCCACACTGCTCATGCTAATACAGACAAAAGAAAAATTTATAGAATCAATTGGAAACGTCTGATTGAACGATCCCATCATCATCATGTAGTATTATCGACATTTCACCATTTCTGCGTTTGCTTCTGTTGTAGTGACATATTTCGACTAACTCGATCTAAGCAAAGCAAGCATCTACAGCTCTACATAATTAGTACCTTTGAGGCCCCTCTCTTCGTGACTTCGTTTCACAATTTGTTTCTCTAGCGTCCACGTTGGCTAGCGAGCAGGAACATAGAGATGAAAGCGAGATCTGATCCGGATTTGCAAATTTCTTTGATATCCAGCCTGCACAATATCGGTTATGTTTGTACAGACGTAACTGGAAACAAATTAATCGACGATAAACGTTTCTGTCTTGTATAAAAAGCACGGTCTATTTACAGGATAAAGGCCGAAAAATCGAAACACGTAACACAAGTCTCCTCAACATCACCACAGTCCTGCACTCAATCACCATTCAAGTGTCTTTAATACCCTGACAAAGCTTAAGCCAGACAGACTCTAATTTCTTGTTTCTAATGCTCCTCAGAGTAATCAAGCAGGACAGTCTGAGGAACAGGCTAAACTCAAACTTCGAAAAACTCGAAATTTTAGCAAGGAAGCTGTACTGTAGCCTAATCCACGCTGCAAAGTCATTTCAACGTAATACAGTAGCCACTATTACCAATGACTTGAAGAAAACGTTTTATAAATTTTAGGGTAATAAATTGTTCACTCTAAAACACTGAAATTTTGTTTAAATTTCTATCAATCATTAACACGTTTCGATTTTACAGTCAGGCACTTAACGCCGTTTATGGTACCGACACCATATAAGGTGCCGGTACCATATATATTACCGGTACATACCATACATGTAACAGGTCATCCGCCGATGGGGGAGGGGGGTTGGGGGGTCTGGCGCCGGCCGGGGGTCTGAGCCAAAATTTTGGGGGAGGGGGTGGGCAATAAAAAACGCTCAAAAATCGAAAAAATCGCAATTTTTCGGCTAAAAATCGCTAATTTGGACTGAAATACAGCTAAAAGTGCGTTTTTGCAGGCGATTTTGGAAATTTTTGTGTGTGAAATTGTAAAAAATTGCAAAAATTTGCTCGAATATTCACTTGCCAGAAAAATCGGAGGGGGGGTCGGTGAAATCGTCTCGGGGGGGCATCCGGGGGGGGGGGGTCTGGCCTAAGTCGGGTGGGGGGCCCACCCCCCCCCAGACCCCCCTGTTACAGGTATGGTACATACCTTTGGTAGTGGTACCATATATGGTACCGTCACCATACAGTAGTGCACAAAAAAATGCCGCCTAATAGTACCGCTAAATCGCCTACCGGCAGCTAGGGTAGTGGCACCATTTATGGTAAACCTACCTTGGCATTGGTACCTGTACCAGCTACCAAATATGGTACCACTACGTTCAGATTTGCACTATATGGTACCATGGGTAGGGGTGCCATATATAGTGACTGTATAGTACCATCACAGTTATAATACCATATATGGTACCGGCAGCTAGGGTAGTGGCACCATTTATGGTTAACCTACCTTGGCATTGGTACCTGTACCAGCAACCAAATATGGTACCACTACGTTCAGATTTGCACCATATGGTACCATGGGTAGGGGTACCATACAGTAGTGCACAAAAAAAATGTCCTCTCCACTTTTTCGGGTTCACTAAAATAACTGTTTTTCACTCAATTCTCAACGAATTTGAACCAAATTTCCAGGGTAGGTGCGCAAGTAGTCCGGCTACTTGTATTACAGTTTTTGGCGCGAAAATTCAAATTTTGGCGGGAAATTTAAACGAAAATACGAAAATCATATGGGCTCATAAAAGCGGCTCTTACTCAAGAAATACAAAAGCTACGCCCGTGAAATCACGGCCGCTTATAGACCCAATATAGTGCAATTTTATGTAGAAGGTTCAAAACCTTCGCTCAAAGTACGCGCGAGAATCCGATTTTCAAAGTTGGCAAAAAATCGGGAATTATCATCATTTCCAAAGCTAACATTTTAAGGTTCACTAAAATTGCCCGTTTTCAGTCAATTCTCTGCCAATCTGAACCAAATTTGCAGAATAGGTGCCCAATGGGTCTGGCTAACTCTGCTAGAATTTGGGCGCGAAAATTCAAATTTTGGCGGGAAATTTAAACGAATATGTGAATATCATAAAATGGTCTCATAGAAACAGCTCTTACTCAAGAAATACAAAACCTATTCTGGTGAAATCATGGCCGCTTGTAGACCCAACGTAGTGCAGTTTTATGTAGAAGTTTCAAAACCCTCGCTCAAAGTACGCGCGAGAATCCGATTTTCAAATTTGGCAGAAAATCGGGATTCATCCATTTCCAAAGCTAACATTTTGAGGTTCACTAAAATTGCCCGTTTTCAGTCAATTCTCTGCCAATCTGTACCAAATTTGCAGAATAGGTGCCCAATGGGTCTGGTTAACTCTGCTAGAATTTCGGCGGGAAATTTAAACTACAAAGTATCCTGCAAAAATTGTTCTTACTGAGGTTCAAATTTCCCGCCAACATTTGAATTGTCACGCCGAAATTCTAGCAGAGTTAGCCAGCCCCATTGAACTATTCACATTTGGTTCAAATTGGGAGAGAAATTGACTGAAAACGGGCAATTTTAGTGAACCTCAAAATGTTAGCTTTGGAAATGGATGAATCCCGATTTTCTGCCAACTTTGAAAATCGGATTCTCGCGTACTTTGAACGAGGGTTTTTGAAACTCCTCACATAAAACTGCACTCACGTTGAGTCTACAAGCGGCCATGATTTCACCAGAATAAGTTTTGTATTTCTTGAGTAAGAGCAGTTTCTTGTCTATGAGACCATTTTATGATATTCACATATGCGTTTAAATTTCCCGCCAAAATTTGAATTTTCGAGCCCAAATTCTAGCAGAGTTAGCCAGACCCATTGGGCACGTACTCTGCAAATTTGGTTCAGATTGGCAGAGAATTGACTGAAAACGGGCAATTTTAGTGAACCTTAAAATGTTAGCTTTGGAAATGATGATAAATCCCGATTTTTTGCCAACTTTGAAAATCGGATTTTCGCGCGTACTTTGAGCGAAGGTTTTGAACCTTCTACATACAATTGAACTATATTGGGTCTATAAGCGGCCGTGATTTCACGGGCGTAGCTTATGTATTTTTTGAGTAAGAGCCGATTTTATGAGCCCATATGATTTTCGTATTTTCGTTTAAATTTCCCGCCAAAATTTGAATTTTCGCGCCGAAACTGTAATACAAGTAGCCGGACTAATTGGGCACCTACCCTGGAAATTTGGTTCAAATTTGTTGAGAATTGAGTGAAAAACAGTTATTTTAGTGAAACCGAAAAGTGGAGAGGACATTTTTTTGTGCACTACTGTATATGGTGGATAAATTCTGCATATTTTGCGACTGTATTAAACCATGTCAGAGCTCTTCTGTTCAGAGTTTTCACTTTATTTCAAATTTACTAAAAGTGCAGTGCAGATATGCAGAACAAGAAAGACATCGCTACCGTTTCAGAGCAACAAAACAACAAAGAATTCTGACCAGTTTTAGTTATTACAAAACCACTCATGGAAACCTCTGAAAAAGTGCAGGTTGGTCTTGATGAACAATAACTGGTCCGCTTTATAGAGACCGAGCCTAGACCGCAAACGTCACAACGTGCGGGCCCATTTCCCGAATCAGTGAAAACCACCAAATTCTGCTCGTTTTCTTTCTCGGCATGACTAGATTTCTTTTAGATGCAACAAAAACTCTTCCACTGAGGCAAAAGTTATATACAGGGTGTGCCAAAAAAAACAACCCAACAGATTTTTCGCTGTAGCAACCTCAACCGATTTGAATGAATCCTTTTTTAAATGAAAGATAAATAAATTCTTAAAAGATTGCTGAAATTTTTATTAATGTACTCTGCTTACTGTAGTTCCTGAGATATTGGCTCTCAAAATCAAAACAGTGATTTTGGCAGTGAACAAGAGGGATTTTTTTTATTATTCTGCACTTCGTAATAAAACGGATTCCTGCTACTGCTAACGGCTCTTGGAGGCTTTACAGATGACACAGAAACTCGGTTTACTTCAACACAAAAGTATCATTAGCTCCAGCAGTAGGAATCTGCTGTATTATGAAATGTAACGGAATCGCTCTTGTTCTTTGCCAAAATCTGTTTCGACTTAGAAGGCAAATATCTCAAGAACTAAACTGTGAATCTCAATAAAAATTGCACCAATTTTTGTAGAATTTATCAGTCTTTCATTCAAAAAAGGGTTCATTCAAATCGGTTCAGATTCATGGTTGCAAAAGTAAAAAATCTGCTGCACTGTTCTTTATGACTCTTGTTCATTGCCAAAATCTCTGTTTTGAATTTGAAGGCAAATATCTCAGGAACTAAGAAGGCTATATTAATAAACGGTACACCAAAGTTTCAAGAATTTATTTATCTTTCATTTAAAAAGGATTTATTCAACTCGGTTGAGATTTGCGGTTGTTACAGCAAAAACTCTGCTGGGTTGTTTTTTTTCGCACACCCTGAATTTTTGCTGAAAAGCAAAAGGTACGACTTTGCGCTCATTCCAAACAGCTAGCGATCTGTTTTTATCAACTATTTGGTATAGAAAATACCATCTGGTATCTGGTATTTGGTATTTTTCATACCATTTGCATCCCTACTCCCAAGACTGATCAGGTCTGCTTGATTACTCTGAGGAGCATTAAAAACAAAAAATTAGAGCCTGGCTTTAGCTCTGTCAGGGTGTTAAAGACACTTGACTGGTGATTGAGTGTAGGACTGTGAAGTTGAGTAGTCATGTGTGATGTGTTTCAATTTTTCGGCTTTTATACAGTAAATTGATGTACTTTTTATGGAAGGCGCAGACGTTTATCATCGCATAATTTGTGCCCAGTTACATAGACAAACATAACCAATATTGTGCAGGCTGGATTTCAAAGCAATTTGCAAATCCGATTTAGGGCACCTTTTAGCTTTCATCTCGCTTTCATCTCTCTATTGCTGCTAGTTAGCCAATGTGGCCGCCAGAAAAATAAATCGAGAAACAAAGTAATGGGCAGAGGACCCCAAAGGTACAAATTATGTAGAGCTAAGATGCTTGCTTTGCTTAGAGAGTGGCTTTGAGTTAATCTTAATTTGTCACTACAACAGAAGCAAACCTAGAAGTGATGAATATGTCGATATTAGAACATGATGGTGATAGATCGCTGAACCAGACGTTTGTAATTGAGTCAATTTATGTTTCTCTTGTCAGCATTACCATCTGCAGTGTTGGCACGTTTTCAAATTCTCTCATAGTTCTTGCCACCTTTCGAAAAGGAACTGGGTTGACGTTCAAGTGCAATCGGTTGATTGCTGTACTAGCTCTAGTTGACTCGTTGTCTTGCGTCTTTTCTATAAAGGTCTATGTTCAAATGAGTGTTTTCGGATGGACTTGGATGACACAGAGAAGTTGCTTTTGGAGTGAACTGCCAAATGTTCTCTTCCTGAACTCTGGAAGCTTCTTGATCTGGTCAGTGGCGCTAGATCGGTTTCTGGCATTGAAATTTCCATTCAGGTAATGCTACCAACTACACCATGTATTATCGTGTTTTCGTTGTCGGTTGGTCGGTCGGTTGGTCGGTCGGTCGGTCGGTCGGTCGGTCGGTCGGTCGGTGTGTCGGTCTGTCGGTAGGTCGGTCGGTGGGTCGGTCGGTCGGTCGGTCGGTCTGTCCGTCGGTCGGTCGGTCGGTCCGTCGGTCTGCCGGTCGGTCGGTCGGTCGGTCGGTCTGTCGGTCGGTCGGTCGGTCTGTCGGTCGGTCGGTCGGTCGGTCGGTCGGTCGGTCGGTCGGTCGGTCGGTCGGTCGGTCGGTCAGCTTTTACTCTGTTACATGCAGAAAATTCTGTAGGTATGAAACGTGGAACAGTGGCAAATACCTGACATGTCTGGTAGCTCCAGCAGTTGTGTTCAGTGTGTTCCTGGTAGTCTGCGCATATTTGCATTCAACCACTGAAGCCATAGTACCTGTGTGTGTGCCTCCAGCAGTTTTTTCTACAGCTGGAGTTTGGTTCTTTGGGTAACAGGGAGCTACATGTTGAACGTTCTGGTTATTCTCACCAATATCTTTGCTTACAGGACCAGCAAAAGTCTGTAATCGTTTGCTACTGATAGGCCGTTATTGATTTGCTTGCAGGTATCAGCACAGAATCCTATCCCAGTTCCTCAGGCGAAACACTGCTTATGGCCAAACGAACCAGTCAATCGATAGCACTGGTTGGAATGGTTTACGCCTGCACTTGGGTGCCAACTTTGATCATAGTTGGAGTGGCGCAACAAATGGACTTGACAGAGTGGGAGAGAGTGCATGTTAATCTGTATGTTGGATGGCTGGCTAATCTAAACATCAGTTGCAATGCGTTCATCTATGGCTCACGCAGCAGCAGGTACAGGCAAGAGTTTAGGATGGTTTTTCAGAAGAATTCAGTGCAACCTATTGTATAACAAAGAATCGATCTGTGATAGATAATGTTTTTCAAGATCAACGGTTGGTGTTGTCCAACCAAACTGTGGGTGGTTCTCGAATAAATTTTGCTTGTTAGACCTACACCAGAGCACAATTTGGCGCTGACTAGTGCAAGTTCGATGGCCTTATTTCACATGTACTTCTGTTTTATTCCCATACTCCTGAGTGTAAACAGTACAAAGATAACCCGACAAACGAACGATCTAATAAAACGACAGTGCGGTACGACCTTCGGTTCAAAACGAAGAGTGAAAATCTATAATGGAGATAGAGTGGGCAAAAATGAATTTCCTTGGACTGTTTTGGTGGTCAGCAAACGAGGGCCCAACTCATATAGTTAGTGCGTTCAATTTTTAACTTTTTCCGGTTAGTCTGCTTATTATTATTGGTTTAGTGGCAAAGCGGTGCACAGGAACGCTGATAACTCCGCGACACGTCTTGACTGCTGCTCACTGTATACGAAATTTGTGCATCAGGTACTTTTGACGCTTTTGCCAACCCTAGATATTTTCAGTAGTCTTGGTGTTTCAGCCAGAAGCCAGCTTGTTTTGTGAAGCTGGGGATTCGTTCTACCAAAGCTAAAGCAGTTCAGCGGTTTTTCCGGCCGTTAGCAGTGTCGCCGAGATACGGTTGCCAGCCTAACTATTACCGAGGCTGCTTCAGAAATGGTGGAGACATAGCCATACTGGAGTTGCTAAAAGACGTCCCAGTTGACGGACGGAAAATCAACTTCGCCTGCATTCCAGAAAAGTACTACGACCACAACAACGTCTATTACGCCACATCGATTGGATGGGGAAAATACGTCAACTGTAAAAATTGACGCTTTTGTGCTGCAGTTTCATTGCTTTGCGTTGCCTTGCAGCTCATGGTCAACTGGCTCGCGCCGAGAATTTATTGTACGCTAATCTGGAGACACTGACTTACAGAAAATGTTTGAAAATTACCAAACGGTAAGTCCGTGGTTAACAAATAGAATAGATTAGTTTGTTTCTGAGAATTTAGACGTGCAAATGATGTGATATGCACGGGAGCCAAGCCAGTGGTTTGTAAGGTACCGTAGTCAGAAATATAACTAAACCGCAACACTGTGTGTGAATTCATTTGCACATTCAGGGCGACTCTGGGGGTCCATTGATGTGGAAAAAAGCTAAACGGTGGTTGATATACGGAGTTACTTCTTATGCGACTAGCTGTTCACGTTTGCTGTCGGGAGATCTTGACAGTAATAGAGCGAAAACAGTCTATATTGATGTCTTTCAGCACAGTGATTGGATATGTCAACAGACAGGCAGATGCTAAACAGTCATCTCACTA
>JASANB010000714.1:0-45986 GCA_030248155.1 Sabatieria punctata | reverse complement strand
ATGCATGCAATCGTCAGTCTAGCCTATTTTAGCAGACATGGGCTAGCATTTCGACAAGGGCATGGGAAATTTTCAATTCCTAAAGGGGGAAGGAGTGCCTGATGGAGGATGTAAGGTAAAAAAGCTCGACTTTTTTACTAAAACCAAGTTGTTTTTGCTCATTTTCCGTCTAAATAGGCTAAATAAACTGTTTCATCTTATTTACACCTACTGTACACCTTGGGTCTTGTCAGGAAAATTTTGGGAATAACTCCAGAAATTCAGTAGGTGGTAGAAGCAGCAATTCAGTCGATATCAGGGCGTTTTAGAAGGCTATATTCTTAATTTTGTTTTGATCTAATTGCGGAGGAATGGCCTAATCAGACCTCTTCCAACTATCAAAACTGCTTGACAATCGGGTTTCAGATGTCAGTGTACAGGGTATGCATGTGTTAACACTGTTAATTTGTCAAAAACAGGTAAATGCATAAAAATTAAGCTAATTTTTGAAAAGTTCCGAATTCCGATTCGACTAAAAAATCTGGTTCCGGTCATTCCCTAACAGTAATAAAGGAGTCTTCATATTCATGCAGAAAAAATGGCCCGGCAATTTTTCTGTAGGCCACACGTTTGCAATAAACGCGCTGACACACAACGCCGCATATTCCAGCCGTTGCTGCAGGCAAAAGATACAGCGCGCCCTGTCGGTGCGTTAATTACAAACGTGTGGTCTACAGAAAAGTTGCCGGGACCATGTTTTTACCGGCAGCCAAGGCTGCCGGTATAAGATTAGCTTTTCGTTAAGCGTGTAGGATGCAATTGCATCTTAAAGCGTGTGCTCTCGGCGCCGTTCGGCTCGCTCGTTGTAAAGCTGCTAGCCTTTAGACACTCCAGCAGGAAGGAGAGTTTACTCAAACAGTTCGTTCTCAGTCATTTCCCTATGAATTCGGCTCAGATTTTCAGGATTTATTAACCAGATAACTAGGTACCTATTGCGAAAGTTTGGCCCGAAAATTCCAACTCCTGCTGGTTCCCTAGCCCGAAAACTGACAGCAGCTTACTGTGAATTGCAACTGAAAGCTGTTTTTTGAAAGGATAGCAAAACAATTTTGGCGCCTTGAAAAATCAAGCCAATTTGGAGAGTTTGTGAGTTTGTTTGACAAGGAGACTGTTTAAGATATGCTAGGTTCAAGTGTACTGTCTAGTCAAAGGTGCCGCTGAAACCTGTTCTTCCAGTTACGGTTTACCTGGTTCATTTCACCTTAAGCGAATTGAATAAATGTTTATAATAAAAAAATAACAGAAAACTGCTTTTAAAGGAATACTTGAAGAGTTTACAGTCTACCGAATTGTTTGAAAGACAAAACTGATTTTTAAAGAACTACCTAAAGACAAAGAGTTACTGTCAGCAACAATTGCTTGAAAGACAAAAAGCGTTTTGAAAGAATGGTCTGAAACTTGGAAGATTTGCCTAAAGAGTGCTAGAATTCTTTGGATTGGAAGGGAAAATTCCTGTTTTTGAAAGATTTGCCTGAAGAGTGCCAGAGTTCTTTGGAAGCGAAAGCTGCTTTTGGAAGATTTGCCTAAAGAGTGCTAGAATTCTTTGGAAGAGAAAGCTGCTTTTTGAAAGATTTGCCTAAAGAGTTCCATAATCCTTTGGAAGAGAAAGCTGCTTTTTAAAAGATTTGCCTAAAGAGTTCCATAATTCTTTGGAAGAGAAAGCTGCTTTTTGAAAGATTTGCCTAAAAACTGGCAGAATTCTTTGGATTGAACGGAAAATTCCTGTTTTTGAAAGATTTGCCTAATGAGTGTCAGAATTCTTTGGATTGGAAGGGAAAATTCCTGTTTTTGAAAGATTTCCCAAAGGAATGTCAGAATTCCTTAAAAGCAAAAGCTGCTTTTGGAAGATTTGCCTAAATAGTGCTAGAATTCTTTGGAAGAGAAAGTTGCTTTTTGAAAGATTTGCCTAAAGAGTGCCAGAATTCTTTGGAAGAGAAAGTTGCTTTTTGAAAGATTTGCCTAAAGAGTGCCAGAATTCTTTGGAAGCGAAACCTGCTTTTTGGAAGATTTGCCTAAATAGTGCTAGAATGCTTTGGAACAGAAAGTTGCTTTTTAAAAGATTTGCCTAAAGAGTTCCATAATTCTTTGGAAGAGAAAGCTGCTTTATGAAAGATTTGCCTAAAGAGTTCCATAATTCTTTGGAAGCGAAAGCTGGTTTTTGAAAGATTTGCCTAAAAAGCGCCAGAATTCTTTGGAAGCGAAAGCCGCATTCTGAAAGATTTGCCTGAAGAGTGCCAGAAATATTTGGAAGAGAAAGCTGCTTTTTGAAAGATTTGCCTAAAGAGTGGCAGTATTCTTTGGAAGCGAAAGCTGCTTTTTGAACGATTTGCCTAAAGAGTTCCAGAATTCTTTGGAAGCGAAAGCTGGTTTTTGAAAACTATGCCTAAAGAGTGTCAGAATTCTTTGTATTGGAAGAAAAATTGCTGCTTTTGAAAGATTTTCCAAAAAAAGAATGTCAGAATTCTCTCGAAGGGAAAGCTGCTTTGAAAGACTTGCATAAAGGGTGTCAGAATTCTTTGCATTGGAAGGGGAATTACTGTTTTTTTAAAGATTTGCCTGAAGAATGTAGAATTCTTTGGAAGGAAAGCTGGTAAGTGTCGCAGAATTGTTTGGACAAAGGGAGAGCTGATTTTGGACAGATTTGCCTAAAGAGTGGCAGAATTGTTCGGATTGGAAGGGAAAGCTGCTTTTTTATAGATTTGCCTAAAGCGTGTCAGAATTCTTTGGAATGGAAGGGGAAATTGCTGTTTTTGAAAGAATTGCCTAAAGAGTGTGAAAATTCTTTCTGAAAAGGAAGGCTGATTTTTGACAGATTTGCCTAAAGAGTGCCAGAATTCTTTGAAATGGAAGGCAAAATTGGTGTTTTTGAAAGTTTGCCTAAAGAGTATCAGAAATTCAAGAAAACTGCTTTTTGAAGGATTTGCCTACAGTGTCAGAAGGGAAAATTAATGTTTTTAAAAGATTTTGCTAAACAGTGTCAGCATTTCTTGAAAAAGAAAACTGCTTGTTATTTGAATGATTTGCGTAAGAGTGTCAGGAGAATTTCTTAAAAGTAAAAATGCTTTTTTGACAGATTTGCGTTAGAGTGCCATAATTGCTTGATAGAGAGAACTGCTTTAAACAAGGTACACAAAGCGTTTTCTGTCACAACGAATTTGTACAGTACAGTGCAATTTACTCTACTGGAAAGCCTACACCATTCAACGCACAGTACACAGAAGCAGGAGAGTCCTCTGAAAGAATTATCTGAAGAGCTTACTATCAGCAAGACTTGTTTGAAAGAAAAAACTGCATCTGAAAGAATTGCACAACCACTTTCTTCAAATAAAAGTTTACTGACGTTTTCCTCTGCTACCGGTCTAATTTTGTAAAAAATTTCCAAAAAAGTCTGTCCCTGCCTCTAAAACTGAGAGTTTTATACACTGATGTACTAAAGTTTTATACACTCATTTTGAAGAACCGTCTTGTTCAACACGAGTGTATGAGTGCACCTTTGCGTGTGCATTGCATCTGCACAGGGGACAAAGACTAAAACTCTGCCAAACGCGGCTGTTAGAGGCCGGAAGGAGTAGGAAGCCTCTAGTTTTACAGGGAGGGCCATTTATCTGTCACAGGTTTGGTCTGGCTGCAACTTTTGCGTTCGTCAATAAATTTCGCCGAAATTTTAACACAACTTGCACTGGTCCTCAGAATTTTACTCTCGAAGTTTTGGCCAAAGCTGTGGCTTCAACCGCTAGTCATGCACTTGCACCTGTCCACTATCACAGGTCATAGAAAGTGCATAACTTGTGGTTGAAGCCACAGGCTTGGCCAAAACTTCGAGAATAAAAATTCTGAGGACCTGGGCATGCTGTGTTTTAAAAAATGTCAGCGAAATTTATCACACCAAAGACAAAACCTGTGACAGATTAGAGGTCCACATTGTACTTACGTTTTAATCAAATCGGTGAACTGTTTCTCCGCCCTAGTTGGATGCACCAGGAGGGAGTAGGGCCGCCGAACCTCTTCGCTTCCCAGCATTTTGTCCAGCTTGGTCAGCAGTTCAGCTTTTTTCTCAGCCGACAGACCACCGACAATCAGCGAGCCGAATTGAGGCCCGGCCTCCAGAAGACACGGAATGACCAGATCCGACATAGCACAGTGGCTATCGTTCAGCGCATTTAGTAGTAGAGCTGATAAGGCCGCCACCCGGTACCGCCGACATCTACTCAGAGCCTAGAACAACTGCTCAGCTCTTGTCTGGGCCATAAAAATTGTTTCTGTCTGACCCTGTGTTAACGGGTTCGGGGTTGATTGCCTTGCCTGTCAGATGATGGCTATGGGGTCGTAAATTTCAAAACACCATGGTCTATTTAAAATTTAGGCTAAAAATCGCGGTAAAGATAAAGATAAAATAAGCGGTAAAATATCGCTTTGGGGCTGAAAACAAGAATAAAATGACAAAAAACCGATTTGTCTCAAATACCAGCAATGGAAAAACGCCAAACTCTGTTAGAAAACGTCTTTTATTAAGCAGCACCTTTATCATTATTGTAAAAAATATCCTGAGAGGGTAAGTCAGAGCCTAAGCGGAGTCAGCCCACCCCCTTTCGCCATGTCCGGGTACTAAACCGTCTCGGAGGTAAGGGTTGGGGGTGACAGAGCTAGAGCGAAGGCTAGAATTCAAACTCACATCAAGACACGGTTTCAGAAGCTGAGTGCATTCATCCAGCCGCAGAACGTGAATGGTAGCCATCAAGAGTCGGTAATTGTCAACCGCAGTAGCCAGTAAGAAAGCACGTAACTAAAAAGTAGTCAGGTACTGGGTGCCTACACTAAAAATGCGTCAGGAATAAGTTTACCTCTAACTAGGGTTCCGACGATATATCGATATCGTGGACTAACGTTTCGGCTGAGGGGTGGTAAATTTTCAAATCCAAAAAGTCGAATTTTTTACTAATGGTTTTTGTCATTAAAATAAGTTAAAATATGCTATTTTCTGTCTGAACTCATTTATGCCTAATGAGGGTGGGGCATCGGCCGGAGGGGTCAACCTTTTCATTGAACGGCTTCAGAAGGCCACTACGTTTTCTGCGATTCTCTGCTTAATTGATATCAGGTTGCTGATTGCATCAATGCTTGACCGAAAAACAGCAAGAGCAGTCTGCTCTTTCAAATTCTCAGATTTCCTTGCATAACTATAAATATCGATATCGTCGGAACACTACCCCTAACCTTACCAGTTTCAGTATATCGATACACTGTATGTATCTTAGGTTTCGTTTTGCTGCAACTTTGCTGTTGGTCAAAGAATTTGGCTGAAATTTCAACACATGTACAAATGCTCAGAATTTGTGCTCTCAAACTTTGAGAATAAAAATTCTGATGATTACTGCATGTTGTGTTATAATTTCTGCAAAATTCATTGACGAATACAAAAGTTAGATAGCAAGATGAACCCAATGATAGATACTGAAAGGAGTTTATCTACCAACCAGTCGATACACAACACGTAGGACACCTGTACCAGACATGGGCCTAGCATTTCGGCTGATGGGGGTAGAATTTTCAATTCCTGAGGGGGGCTGAGGGGGTAGTAGGGGCTGAACGGGTGGTAAGCCGAAAGCTCCGACTTTTGGCTAAAATCAAGGTTTTTTGGCTTATTTTTCATTAAATTAAGTTAAAATAAGCTATTCTGAGCTCATTTACATCTAATCGAGGCATATTTTTATCATAATTTTCTATACAAAATTCTTTAAAAAAATTCCTGACGGGGTAGCGCTCGGCTGAGAGGGGTAGGTCAGATCCTGAGGGGGCCAACCCCCTCAGCACACCCTCGCCCATGTCTGCTACCGGCACCTTAGGATATGGTCTAACAATTGCGGTTAAAGAGACAGAACTTTTCTATTCTGAGAGGGTTGAGAGAGAACGGTTCAGCCGTCCATTAAAAAGTCGCATTTTTGGCTAAAATCAAAATTCTCTGGTTTCTCGTTATAGGTTAAAATAAGCTATTGAACGCTCATTTACGCCTAATTTTAGCTTACATTAATCAGGGTTTTTAGTTCAAAATTCTTCCAAAAAATTCCTGAGAGAGGGTAGGTCAGAGCCCGAGGGGCTTCATAAAATAAAACGCAGACAGTATTATAGTGTAAAACAACCCAGCAGATTTTTTACTGTAGCAACCAACAAAATGACAGACAAATAAATTCTTAAAGTTTCCATTACGACAGTCAGGCACTTAACGCCGTTTATGGTACCGACACCATATAAGGTGCCGGTACCATATATGGCACCGGTACCGAGGGTAGTGGTACCATATATGGTACCGGCACCATATATGGTACCGTCACTATATATGGTACCGGTACCATATATGGTGCCCCCACGTTCGGCGACTGTGGTGGTACCATATGGCGTGTTCCGGTTTCCTCCTTTCCGGTTTCCTCTTTTCCGGTTTCCTCCCTTCCGTTTTCCTCCTTTCCGGTTTCCTCCCTTCATATTCCGGTTTCCTCCCTTCATATTCCGGTTTCCTCCTTTTTAGAATTCTAGCATAATTAGTGAGTTTTAATCCATATTATTGCAGTAAGCAAACTTAGCGTCATTTTAGGGTTATTTTTATGCAGTTGAAATATTTTATTACATCTTATTACATACATTCGTAAATGGAAAGGTGTGAGCTACATCTATCATGTAGTAGAATTGATAGCCGCGACAGAACACTGCTCTTTTGCTACGTTTACTTTGGAAGGTGGCTTGATCAGCTATGACACTTAGAGGATGTAGCCGGTCGCGCTCGATTTTTCAGGCCGCGGGACAGGGCCGATGAGGACGAAGTTGCATTTTAAGATTTGATCATTTTAATCATGACTTTCAAAGCTTTTCTAACAGAGGCACCGATTTCAATGCCAGCTGGACCAGAGCTTGTGGGTCCGGCTAAGTATTTTAGACCGGCTGTACCAGGCGGTCTGGGCCGAATTTTGCACATCTCTATGGCACTTAGAGACAGGAGGACTAATGATAGACTGGTAACGAGAAAACGGTAAAATGACCCACTATCAAGTGACAAGGGTGCATCCACATAATTACCCATTGTTTGTTAGCATAACAGCAGTTGCCTCGGGTTAATCGCTTGTCTCTTGACATTTAATTGACCATAATTACGCAACCAGGAGAGGGCAACGGAGTCCTGACCTGAGCCCGAATTTATTCGGGTCTATAGGCAAGACCTGCTGCTGTCATACATACATTTCTCAGGTCACACTTACCCAACTACACCTGGTTCAAATTTCTAACGCTCATTCCCGACATTTAATTTTAAAAAGACGTAAAACTAGCTGGCTAGAATAATATCGATTAAAGCTCACCAAATTATGTTAAAATTTTCAAAGGGAGGAAACCGGAATATGAGGGGAGGAAACCGGAAAGGAGGAAAACGGAAAGGAGGAAACCGGAAAAGAGGAAACCGGAAAGGAGGAAACCGGAACAAACCGTACCATATATGGTACCACCACAGTGCTCGAAGGTAGGGGTACCATATATGGTGCCGATACCATATATGGTACCACCACAGTCCCCGAGCGTGGTGGTACCATAAATGGTACCGGCACTAAATATGGTACCTCTTCGAATAAGTGGAGTGGTGGTACCATATATGGTGCCACCACAGGCCCCGAACGTGGTGGTACCATATATGGTACTGTACCACTACCCTCGGCACCGGTACCATATATGGTACCGGCACCATATATGGTGTCGGTACCATAAACGGCGTTAAGTGCCTGACTGGAGTATCTTTATGAACATTTCAGCAAACTTTCAGTCATTTATTTGTCTTTCAGTCAATCTGGTCGAGATATACGGTTGTTACTGTATGTTTTTGGCACACCCTGTAAACATTGAATACCTGTAAGACAGGTGATACGAGAGACTGGAACAAGTGTTCATTTTCCCTCAGCCACCAGCCCAGTTCGATCAGAATTCTCTCGGCCAAGCCTTTGGTCTTTCTGGGCAAATCCATACTCAATCTCTTCTTGCCAATTGTCTTGAACTTCGGGTACTCCTTGGCTTTCTCAGCCAGAGACAAACAGACAGCCACCGGGTTCAAGCCCTCCTCTTGCCAAATATCTAAGTTTTTCTGAAGAACCAAGCCAACTTCTGGAGAGCCGCCTTCAATGGCTTCCAGTTGGTCAAGAACTGTCCGAAGAGAAGGAGTGAGAGGTCCCGAGACCAGCTTGAAATGGACTTTAGGCTCAGCTTCTTGGGTTGTCTGTTGGACGGCCGGAGTAGAGCTGCTACTGCTGATCAGAACGGCCCCGCGACCTCGCCCTCTGGCCCCGCCCACTCGAAACCGACCACCGCCCCGACGGTGACGAACAGGTCCGAACTCGTTTCGCAATACACTCATTGTTATGATGGGTCTGAAGCGACCGATTGCTTAGATTATTACATTCATGGTAGCTAAGCAGACAAATGTAACTGAACTGGTCCGGGCCGGCCTTGGAGAAGGGTGTAAGGAGTTTCTGTCAGGAGCAGACATGGGCAAAGGGGATTGACCCCGTTAGGCTCTGACCTAGCCCCCCTCAACCGGGCCGCTACCCCCTCATGAAATTTTGGGAAGAATTTGGTATAGAAAGTTATGACAAAAGTGGCCTAGTTTAGGTGTAAATGAGCTCAGAATAGCGTATTTTAACTTCTTTTAACGAAAAGTAAGTAAAAAAACCTTGATTTTAGGCAAAATTGGACTCCACTTCGGACAAAAATTGGCAAACCATGATTTTTAAAAATTCTATCCTCATCAGCCGAAATGCTAGCCCATGCCTGGTCAGGCGTGGTTCAGGGGGTTTGCCAAGCAGGGTTCCAAAATTCTAAAAAGCCCCAACATCCCTGAAAATGCATTTTTAGCACGTTTTATTCAATAAGAAGACTATAAATCGCAAGAGCAAAGCACAAGCAAAATATGATAGAAAGGGCTTCTAGAAACTAAGAAGGAAGTAGAAATGCCAAATTCGTTACCAGATCAGGTATAGCTGGGGGGAAATCAGGAACCGATCCCAAACAGAAATTAATGTGTTTAATAATCATAGTTAACTACAAATTGACGATTTCGATCGATAAATATCGATTATCTTTTGGCAAATTTACAAAATTTCAAAATCGTCCAAAATGGTCGTGTCATATATGATTTGAATGCCCTTCGTCTGGCGAGTCTAATGATCACTAAATCAGCATAGGGCAAGCTCCGGGGAACCTGTTTTGCCAAATATAAAAGTACCCCCAGCCCAAAGACGCTCCGCCGGATGGCCTGTTTTCCAAACATAAAAGTTCCCCTAGGGGGACGCATCAGTAAGGCACGCTCCGGATGGCCTGTTTTCCAAACATAAAAAGGCAAAACTGACTTTTAGGGGTCCCTAATGAGGGCGTATATCTCAGGATCTAAGTAGAGCACAGTAATGAAAATTTCAGCAATCTTTTAAGAATTTATTGATCTTTCATTTAAAAAAGGATTCACTCAAAGTCAAATCCGTTGAGATTTGCAGTTGCTACAGCGGTGGCAAAACTGACTATTAGGGATTCCTAACAAAAATTTCAATTTTATCTACCGTATTCAGTTGACTCCTAAGCCTAAGCCTAAGTCTGAGCCTAAGCCTGAGCCTAAGCCTAAGCCTCAGCCTAAGCAAGAAAGTGATTAATTAATATAGGTACGTATAATAGAGGGACCCCTAAACGTCAGTTGTTAAGGCAAATCTCAACGGATTTGAATGAATCTTTTTTTAAATAAAAGATCAATAAATTCTTAAAAGATTGCTGAAATTTTCATTAATGTGCTCTGCTTAGATCCTGAGATATACGCCCTCATTAGGGACCCCTAAAAGTCAGTTAAGCCCATAAAAGTTCCCCTAGGGGGACGCATCAGTAAGGCACGCTCCGGATGGCCTATTTTCCAAATATAAAAATACCCCTAGGGGACGCATCAGTACAGGGCACGCTCCAGGGCCTGTTTTCCAAATATAAAAATACCCCTAGGGGGACGCGACGCATCAGTATAGTAGGGACCGGCAACGGCGGCCAATTTTGCGCCGCGCCGCGTGCCTAATTTTCTTCGCGCGTTTTCACCACATTGGTGTCGCGGGGGTCAAAATCATGTTTTTTTTTTAAAATGCGGCTAGAAAAGCGCGTTCTTTTTTTATGGTTATTTGTTTTGATTATTTTAACATAACTATTCACCCAAATCGCCTTGATATAGGCTAAGCTGCGGTTGTTTTTGGCTAAAATAAGCGCAAAACAGCGTCAGTGTAAAAAAAAAAGTTTATGATCTCAAAAGGTGCGCCCGACGGTATTAAAGAGGCATTGATCATCTTTCGTTTGAGCCATTTTTTTCGGCATCGCTGCAGCCAAAGATCCCGGAAATCAGATTGAAATTTTACATGGTTAAGCACAGGCAGAATCGGTATTTTTTCAGAAAACGAAAGTTTGCTCTTAAACAAAGAACAAATAAAAAAGGTGCGCCCGCTTAAATTTTAGTTTAGGTGTTGCTCTTACTAAAATCACTCAGATTTGGCGTCCTAGGTTCGTAAAAGATCCCGGAAATTGGGTTAAAGTTGATGAGGTCGTAAAATCAGAGGGTATCGAATACGAACGTATTGGGGATCCTGAGCAGCCCAAAGCCAATGGTTTATATTTTGCTTCTTGACAATCCTTTAGTAGTTTTGCGTCTCTGCTAATCAATATAAGGTGAATCCTGCTCAGGCTTAACGTGTGTAGTCAATAAATATGGTACAAAAGCGGAAAAACCTGTAATCGCTTATTCGAGTTAACTTCATATAATTCGTTTTCATTTATATGTCAGTGGAATTCCTTCAAATTTTCAGCGTTTATTCATAAGTGTTAAAGATATTTTTTGCCCAAATTTGAGCTGCATATTCCAACGCAAACAGGCACGGAAGGTACGTAATCCAGTAACGAACGAAAGTCGGATAGGGTTAGGTGTAGCTGGGGGGGGGGAATCAGGGAAAGTCAGAAATGGACCAGATATTAATTAATTAACTTTCTTATGACTATACAACTCCGGAACGTGCGCTATACTGATGCATGCCCCTAGGGGTATTTTTATATTTGGAAAACAAGCCCTCAGGAGCGTGTCCTGTACTGCTGCATACCCCTAGGGCATACATGGGCCTGGGGGTAAGGGGGGTATACCCCTCCATCTCGGCCGGCCATACCCCTCCCTCCCCACCCACCCCCCTCCCGGAGGGAGGAAATTTTCGCTTATTTAAGGCAAAATAGGCGTTTTTTTGGCCTTTTTCGGGGGGACCCCCCACCCGAGGTTTCCAACCCCCTTACCCCCCTCCGGATTTTTCCGGCCCCTGTATGCCTAGGGGTATTTTTATATTTGGAAAACAGGCATACATGGGCCGGAAAAAATCCGGAGGGGGGTATGTGGGGTCCAAAAAAGGCCAAAAAACGCCTATTTTGCCTTAAATAAGCGAAAATTTTCTCTGTCTGGGAGGGGGTGGGGAGGGGGTATGGCCGGCCAAGGGGGTATTGGCCGGCGAGGGGGTATACCCCACACCCCCGGCCCATGTATGAAAACAGGCCCTCCGGAGCCTGCCTATACTGATGCGCCTCTAGGGGTACTTATATATTTGGCAAAACAGGCCCCCGGTGCTTGCCCTATGTTGATGTAGTGATCATTAGACTCGCCAGGCGAAGGGCTTTCAAATGATATACAACACGACCATTTTGGGCGATTTTGGAATGTTTCCCCCGCGCTACACCTGATTCGGAATTTCTCACCAAAGTACAAATCGGAGGAAGTAGGGGGGCCAATCCGGGGGGTCTGGAATATTTCGGGTGGGGGGCAGACCACATGTTACATGTATTGTAGCAGCTCATCCTTGTCTGAAACTGTAAGTGTAGTGTCTGAAACGGTAAAAAATTGTGCCAGAAACATTGGAGAGGGAGAGTGGAAAAGATCGTTTTGATGGGGGGGTGCTCCCCTATCGGGGGGGGGGGGTTGGCCCAACTCGGTGGGAGGGGAGCAGAATCCCAGCCCCGTTGTTACATATACAAATGTACCTGGAAAACAGGAATACCAGTTCACACTCTACTATTCAGTTCTAGTTCGAGCTACCAAGGTGTTTGTTCGGTTAAAGGTGGTAGACGCAGTCCTACAGTCTTGGTATATAAAAAATGTAAAAGAAAATCGCATTGCGATTAGAATGACACCGGTCCCGTCCCATCAAAATAGGCGCAGGGGTTTACGAGTGACAGTCTGATAAAGTACATCGGTCATCGGTATGCACGCTGCGGTCAACTTTCTAGGAAGAAAAGGTGGCACGCTGGGTGACGCAGTTAAACGGTCATAACTCGCTTATTATCCAACCAACCAATTCCGTTCCGGTTTGTTTTGTTAGACTGCATAAATTGTGCTCTTTTCAATTCTGAAGCCGAATTTCGCCTAGGAGCATTTTGAATTTTCGCGTGCCGGTCCCTAAGTATAGGGCACGCTCCGGAGTCGTATAGTCATAAGTAAGTTAATTAATTTATATATAGTCCATTTCTGACCTTCCCAGATTTTTCGCCCCCCCCCCCCCCGCTACACCTAACCCTCGTTACCTTCTAAGGGGTATTTTAGGTAATATGGATTCGGATCCCCGGACCCCCGGACCCCCACCGAATTCGGACCCCCAGCCTGGTACGGAAACAACGGTTTGTGGATTCGGAACCCCACCCCGGGACCGTAGTTTAAATTTCCCGAAATTTTGTTTGCAAATTTCGGGGCACATTTGGACACGTCGGTACGCGGACCATTCCCCCCATCCGCCGACCACCCTAACTTTAGGGCTAAGTTTCAAGCTGATGCTTAGGTTCAGGCTTAGCTGGGTGCAGGTTCAGAGTTAGGATCATCCTTTAGGGTAAAATTTAATATGGCAGTTTGCCTTGCCAGGTGGGATTGAGCCGGCAATCGGTTTCTTTAAGCTCTGATTTTATAAATTACTGTAATGCGGTAAATTCGTTCATATAATCATTATGTAATGACTTTGCGTAACGTATTTCCCAGCAAACTGCACGTCATAGAAATAAATTAAGCATTGGCTAAACGATTGTCAAAAATGCTTGACTTGGTGGTGAGTAAAAAAAGCTGCGTAACAGTTAAAGCGGAAGGTCAACATTGAGCATTACAGTGAACAAATAAACTTGCACAAAAAATTGAGTCCAACAAAGTATTTCTCAGATAAAAATAATTTAAATATAATGAAAAATGCCATACGGCAGGTAGGAGAGCAAAAAACTGACTTCTTCACACTGTCGCTGAGCTCCACTGAAAGTACATCAAATCTGAATAAAAATTGTGCTAGAAATCTTTACTAGCGAAGGAGCTACTACTGTATACATGAATCTAAAACTCATCATAGTCAGGGTCGTGGCAATCTGTTGATCCAAAATCCCCTGACATGCCCCCGATTTTGCCTGCCCAACCAGATGCGAGGAAATTTTGAAAATTGCGTTTGAAAGGCAGTCTGAGCCAGTGTGGTGCACTTTTTATCTAGGTAACTAGGTATATACCTAGTATTACCTAGTTAACATTCGGGAAAAGTACCTAGATTTACTTTACCTAGTTGCTGGTTACTCTATTTTACCTAGTTTTACTTTACCTAGTTTTAAATCCAGATAACTAGGTACTTCTAGGTAGAACAAGTTTACCTAGTTTGATATTTTCAGTTTTACGTGGCTTTTTCAGTCAGCAAACCTTCAAATTTCTGGCTTTCCCACAATTACAGTGTGGTCCAGAGAATAAATTTCTGACTTATTTGACCAATAAAATACGAATATTTACTTGAACTGTGTCAAATTTCGTAAATTTTAACTCCACTAACTTCATCATTGTTCTGTTGAGCCGAAAATAATATTTTGACTTGATTTTACCTAGTAATACCTAGTTTTTCTGGGCTTTACCTAGTATTACTTTACCTAGTTTCTTAGCTGAGAACTTTACCTAGTATTACTTTACCTAGTTTTTTAGGTGACAACTTTACCTAGTATTACTTTACCTAGTTTCAAATTTTCAAAATGCATACAACTAACAGTTTTAGTAGTTTGAAGAGGTTTGGTTCGGCCGCCCAACCAGGGCTAAAATTTTCTAAAAAATCAACCTTCAAAAACGCGTAAGAAAGGCATTCTGACCACAGAACTAACAGGTTTAGTAGTTTGAAGAGGTTGGTTGGGCCGTCCAACCAGGGCGAGAAAATTTTTGAAAAATTACCCTTCTAATACGCACTGATATGGTCAGAATTACATGCGCTTTCATTGCTGCTTCTACAACCTACTGAATGCATGTTTTTATGTAGTGACGCACCGCAATTTCCGCTGATAAGTCCCAAAATCCCATGACAAATTTTAAATCCCCTGACCGAATCCGAACCCTGATAGTATTGGGGGAATTGAAATGCCGTTGTTGAACACAGTAACCGAGACTACATTGTATCTCTTTCGCTCGAAAGGAGCATCACATTGGTTCCACAGTACAGTAGTATATTCGTAGGCGCTACTGTTGCTAAGTAAATTATAATTATAATTTTAATTATACTTTTTAGAAATTTACTAATACAAGTAAATTATACAGGGTGTGCCAAAAAAAAACAACCCAGCAGATTTTTCGCTGTAGCAACCGCAAATCTCAACCGATTTGAACGAATCCTTTTTTAAATGAAAGATAAATAAATTCTTGAAAGATTGATGTAACACTTATTAATGTACTCTGCTTGGTTCCTGAGATATTCACTCTCAAAGTCAAAACTGTGATTTTGGCAGCGAACAAGAGGGATTTTTTATTATTCCGCTGCACTTCGTAACAAAACGGATTCCTGCTACTGCTGAGGGCTATTGGAGGCTTTACTGGTGACACATAAACTCGGTCCACTTCAACAGTAAAGTGTCATTAGCCCCCAGCAGTAAGAATCTGCTTTTTTATGAAGTGCAACGGAATCGCTCTTGTTCTTTGCCAAAATCTGTTTCGACTTTGAGGGCAAATATCTCAAGAACTAAGCAGTGAATCTCAATAAAAGTTGCACCAATCTTTGAAGAATTTATCAATCTTTCATTCAAAAAAGGATTCATTCAAATCGGTTAAGATTCATGGTTGCAAAAGTAAAAAATCTGCTGGGTTGTGTTTATCACTCTTGTTCACTGCCAAAATCTCTGTTTTGACTTTGAGGGCAAATATCTCAGGAACTAAGCAGGCTATCTTAATAAGCGACTGATCAGTCTTTCAAGAATTTATTTATCTTTTATTTAAAAAAAGATTCATTCAAATCGGTTGCGATTTGCGGTTGCTACAGCAAAAAATCTGCTGGGTTGTTTTTTTTTGGCACACCCTGTAGTTTGAATTATATCAAAAGTGAATTTTTGCCTTAAGTAAATTATAAGTATAATTTCAATTAATTTTTTAGAAATATACTAATACAAGTAAATTATAATTAAATTATATTTCAAATTAATTTATTTAGAAACATTAGTACGCGCGCATGTAGGTAGACCAATAATAACAAAGTATTTAAAAAGATTTATCGTACTTACGCTACACAAGGAAATATGTAGTCACACCATACGGCAATATCGAATCAAGTATAAAGTGCCCGAACAGAGTTGCGTCAGTACTCCAATCTACCAGAGAGAATTTGCGACCAGACGCACTAGCACAGATCATACACTAAAATAGAAGAAGTAAAGTGAAAATCGGTACCGGAAGATCAGAAGAGCTCATACACTAAAATAGGAGAAATAAAGTGAAAATTGGTACCGGAAGAACAGCAGAGATCATATACTAAAATAGAAGAAATAAAGTGAAAATTGGTACCGGAAGAAACTTGAATTGCAGCTTGAAACTGAGGCCTAAAGTTAGGGTGCTCGGTGGATGGGGGGAATGGTTTGCGTACCGAGGTGTCCAAATGTGCCCCATAATTTTCCAAATAAAATTTCGTGAAATTTAAACTACGGCCTAGGTGGGGTTCCGAATCTTAAGAACCATTTTTCCGTACCAGGCTGGGAGTCCGAATTCGGTGGGGGTCCGGGGGTCCGGGGGTCCGAATCCATATTACCGTATTTTATTTAAGCTAACACTTGGTGATTTCTGAGGCGACTACTAAACTTCGCAACATCGCAACCAGTCGCAACTTCGCAACCAGTCGCACCCGTTCGCATCCGCCGGGCGCCAACTCCAGAACATGAACGCGAAGATTTATTTGATGATGAAATTGCGCAAAAGGAATCAGAAATGCCAGATTATGTTACCAGACTGACACCAGCTTTACTGTAGTCGAACGTACATACACTACATACCTATTATTAATTTGTTTTGCTTTTTGAATAAACAAGTGTAGTAAGCCTTTTAAGAAGCCACAAGCAGTCATGGTACAGATCGATTTCAGCAAGGGAGGCATAAAAAGCTGCTATGTACGTATAACAGTCAGGCACTTAACGCCGTTCATGGTACCGACACCACATAAGGTGCCGGAATACCGCCACCATATATTGTACCGGTACCTGGGGTAGTGGTACCATATATGATGGTACCGGCACCACATATGGTACCGGTACCGTATATGGTGCCCCCACGTTCGGCTACTGTGGTGGTACCATATATGGTACCCCTACCCATGGCCATGGGTGCCGGTACCATATATGGTGCCGGTAGCATATATGGTACAAAATCTGAACAGACTGGTACCATATGGTACCGGTACCGGTAACCACGCGAAGGTAGGGGTACCATATATGGTACCACCACAGGCCCCGAACGTGGGGACACCATATAAGGTGCCGGTACCATATATGGTGACCATATATACCATACCGGTACCTTATATGGTACCACCACAGGCCCCAAACGTGGGGGTACCATATGGTACCACTACCCTAGGTACCGGTACCATATATGGTGCCAGTACCATAAACGGCGTTAAGTGCCTGACTCTATAATATCTAAATTATTTCATTTCTCAGGTAAAGTGACTGCTGGTCCTTTTTCTAGACTGAACTGAACAGTGTTCTACAGTGTGTTAGAAAACGGGCCGGATTTTCAAATTATGTAGGTGGGCCTTTGCTGCACACGCGGCCTGGCTCAAATCCCCTCTCGACCCCGGGCTGGCTGGGCCCCGGCCGACCAATACAGGTCTCTACCCCTATTACGTATGCAACAATGAAGTAAGTTCTCTTTATCTGCCTACAGTTTACAATCGCGCCGTATCAAAAATGAAAAAAGTTTCTATTTACTTCCAGTCACAATCGAAAGATTGTTGCGTTAATTGTGGTTATAATGTATGTCTGATCGGTGGCAGCCTGGTCACAGGGTTCCCGATCCAACAATTGTTAAATTTTTGTCAAAAAAACAGAACGGTTAATTGTGTGTTTTTGAGTTCCACTGCCCTTTCGGACAGCTCTGTAGGACACCACGCGCTCTTTTCAGAGCCCTTCAACGGGGTCACCCTGCCTACAAAGAATCCGCTCCCTTGCTGCCATTAGGTGCACCAAAGTTGTATTTTTACCTAATAACGAAATTTTCAGCCAACTTTGTATTTCGTCCAGTTTCAGTTAATTGTTGCTAGTTTCACCAAAATGTTCGGGTTAAAAAAACACTGCAAGTCTTCCTTCATGGCTTTCTGTAGCATTGAATACATTTTTATTTGATGTCCATGTCCTTCATCCGCTCCGCACATCCCATCATACAGTGTCCTCTCTGCTCGAACATCGCTGTTTTCAGTCGTTTGCCTAAACTGTCGTGATGGTGGAGAAGCAGTCTGCCCTTGTTGTTGATGTGACCGCCTCATCCTTCATTGAATGCAAAGACTTTACTTTATACAAAAAAAGCAAAGTAGGCATCCGTTACATCACTGGATAGCAGCCCTTCTGGCAAGCAAACGCATAAGAAAAACAAAAAAGTCGGAACGGAAAATTTTTCTTGTTTCTTCTGTTTTCTTCGCATCGACGTTCTAGAGTTGGCGCCCGGCGGATGCGAACGGGTGCGACTGGTTGCGAAGTTGCGACTGGTTGCGATGTTGCGAAGTTTAGTAGTCGCCGATTTCTGAGCCAGTTTGTTAACGGGAAATGATAATCACTGTAATGGAACACTGGAATGGAATGGAACGGTCATGATAATCGCTGGGATGGAACGGAAATCGCTGGAATGGCAAATTAGACCGTCAAAAGCAAAAGGCTCTAAATGCAACCTGCTACTATTTACTAGACTGCATGGGGGTCACTACCCCAGTGGAACAGGCGTAGACTAACACTTTTATTTGTATTACATATACATAACGCACACTCTTTTAGACTGAACTTGGCCCTACGTTCATTTGACAAAATTTAGAAGTACACATGTGCAATGTACGGTATGCAGTACAAAACTGCAAGCGGAATTACTATGTACTACAGGATGTCACACAAATGATAACATTCTTTTTGCTACCATTTCCGCAAATGTTGACCAATGGTGAAATTTAGAACATACTGTACATGCAACTTAACACTAAAGGGTAGTTATTCCGGCAGGCACTGAAGAGAATTGGGTTTATCCGAGAGTGTCTTTTGTATTTTTAATTGTGCGGCCTATCCTTTGTATCTCTTCTGTTGTTTACCAGTAACCGATAAACTTCTTCTTCATCTCAGCTTCTGATTCCTCATCTCCTCGCTCACTATATACCTCTATATGTGGGTGATGACTAAGTCTTTTATGGCTCACCTTGACACTGGGGCCGATGTCAATATATCAGGAAGCCCATTGCTCAACAAACTAAAGCTTCTTGGTTGCGTCACATACCTCGGAATCATACTGTTACTTCTGCATTTGGAGACTCTCATCTGTGTGATGTGGTTCAGCTGCCGGTTTCTTCTGATCATCACCATTGCACTCGTACATCTTTTGTGGCGAACCCTGTGGACAAAGCACCTGACCAGATTATTCTCACTCGTGCCAGTGCTGCATGTCTTGGTTTCCATATTGCAATTCTTCAAGATGATGGATCAGCACATCCAGACTTGGTTAGTTTTCAGAAAACTCCAGTTTCTTCTAGCGCGCTTTGTGAGGCACATGTGGACAATCCCAGCGATCTTATCTCTATTCGATCTGCCTGTTCTTCTGTTTTTGTAGGCCAGACCACCCCAGGATCGGACCCCCCAAGACGATTTTTCCAACCCCCTCCGATTTTTCTGGTAAGTAATTTTTTGAGCAAATTTTTGCGATTTTTTACAATTTCAGACACAAAAATTGCTAAAATCGCCTGCAAAACAGCACTTTTTAGCTGTAATTCAGCCGGAATTAGCGATTTTTGACGACTATTAGCCGAAAAATTGCGATTTTTCAGATTTTTGAGCGTTTTCAGTGGTCAACCCCCTCCGAAAATTTGGGCTCAGACCACCCTGGCCGGCACCAGACCCCCAACCCTCTTCCCCCCTTCGGCGGATGACCTGTTACATGTATGGTCCTGTCTTCTTGGACGTGAATCGTTGAAGCAGATCTGTAGTGAAACAACTGTTGATCTCGATCATTCAACTCAACCATCAATCTGATTTAAATCAATGTTTTTTGAATGAAAGACAAATAAATTCTTGAAAGATCGATGAAATTTTTGTTATGATCCTCTGCTTTATGTAGCTCCAGAGAATTTGTTCTCAAAATGAGAAGAGATTTTAGCAATGAACAAGATTTTCATGACATACAAACAAGGTTACTTCACCAGTAAAAATCTGCTGGGCTTTTTGGCACACTGTGCATAAATGGGTAAAAAAATGTCCACCCCTTCTTTGAACTTTTCTCAAACAATTCATTCTCGATCATTTGTATTATCGATTTGACTCAAGTTTTCAGGATTAATTAATAACATTAATATTAAACTGCACAGGGAATATTAGGGTTGTTGTTGCTGTTATTAACCCCTTGTGCGGAGGCACATCACCGGTGGCAACGATTACCTTACTTTACTTATTACTAGGTGTTGCCATTTGAAAATTATTACTACGAGACAATTGCTCTAATAGTCGATGTACTAAAGCAGAAGACATTGCCGTGCTTATACTGTAAGTTCCAATATTGGAGTAATAGGTAGAGGTGAATACAACAGAGGGAAGATGTACATGAGGTAAGCTATTGTTCCCGGATTGCGACAAGGTAATAAGTTGTTTGTTTAGTAATAAGTTTAACTTCTTTCCTTAGATTTGGTATAACTGTTAACGGCTCCGCAAGAGTTCAGGCTGCGCCCGAGTACTCGGCCGGAGCCTAACCGCTTTAGGCTCCGCGCGAGTTGATTAGATGGACCGCTGCATACAATGTAGCTACGTTAATATGCTCCTCCACGTGCAGTAAATGACATCACACGCTTTTTATAACACACATTCGGCAACATTTCAACAACAATACTGTACTTTTTACAAACACAAACAGACATTAAAAATTGTTATTTGTTCTTACAGTTGCGCGTAGAGTGAGAGCGGCTGTTACATAGACGACCCGTTTTTCGGCATTTACTCATGTTATTTCGGCAGTTCGTTTTGCAGTCACACTTCACAAAACCCTGACCGGTCCCCACAGAGGCTTTGGTGGAAGCCTCCCTCAAACTAATCTCCTGGTCTTTCGGGACCTCCTCCATTGACAAAAACTTCTTTGTACAGGGTTCAAACTCTGATCGGACATACTTCTGTTTCAAGACCCCGTCCTTGGTACCCAGCTCATAAAGTCCTTCTTTTACGGACAAAACGACGGCCATAATGTTGGGTAGATCACCACGACCATGACCTACACTGGCAACTTTGACTACCACGCAGTCTCCACAGGAGACTATAACCACAGGACTAGTTAAAGACACACAGTGGAAGAGCAGATTAACCTACATTGTATGCAGCGGTCCATCTAATCAACTCGCGCGGAGCCTAAAGCGGTTAGGCTCCGGCCGAGTACTCGGGGGCAGCCTAGTAGCTGGGTTAGGCTGCGCCCGAGTACTTGGGCGCAGCCTGAACTCGGGCGGAGCCGGTAACATAACCACCGCATGACAACAACTTCGCCTCCGCACAAGGGGTTAATAGCCGCATGCAGCTATATGCTCAGGAAAGCGACAGAGGCGATTGGGTCGGTCCATAGAGCCTGTACCGTCAGAAGCGTGGGTCTGGTTGCACCGTCAAACAGGTGCTTTTAGTGTGCCGCTCAAATTTGCAGTCAGAGCACAGCTCCGAAATATTAAGGTTCTGACGATACATCGATATTGACCCTTTTTCCAGAAAACTCGATATTACGGTTGGACGCATATATGCAATATGCAATATCAAACAATGCATATATGCATGGTTTTTGGCATGCATATATGCATATGCAATATCATATGCATGCAAGATTCCAATATGCAATAGTCATATGCAAATTGACCCTGATATCAAAATTTTGCATATTTTTAGTTTGCATATTTTTGTCAAAGGTGTCGCTGACTTTTCTTGTTGTATACTTATGTTCTGAAGACCGTTAAACGATTCAAATAGTTGTTTTATCCATTTGGTGCGGAGAAATCCATAAAGTACTCATCCAAAAAGTAAAATAATTTCAAAGAGGGCTAGTTTGGCCGATTTCTGCTTTTGAGCAAAAATGAAAAAGTTTGTTTAGCGAATTTGTGAATTTCTGCAAGCACCTCATTGCTTCATGAATATCTGGAGTTTTTATGTTTTAGCACACTTATTTAAACTAAGGTGGCACAAATAACATCCCACGACAGCCAAACAGAGTGTTTACTAGTCGCCACGTTTTTGCTAATTTTTCATCGAACTAAAAATAAAAAATCCCTTGAGGCAGTTTATGCTGTAAATCTGTACTTTACAGAGATCAAAGCTTCTCTTCACATTTAGAATGGAGATGAATGGCTTGAGACTGTAACTGAACTCACAAAGAATGGAAATCCCAACTGAGATTTTTTAAATTTATAATTTTTTAATTTGTGAAACTACACAACTACAAACGGCTAGGTATACCACATTAGAGAGAACAAATTTGAAGATGCAAACAGTAATTTAGCAAAAAATCTGTAATGTCAACCGAAAAATTACGAAATGAGCTGGGCTTTAATGCCAAACTGTGTTTCCGTTCTTGTTTTTTTTCCAGATGAGGTCCATATCTGTAAAATAGGTATGCCTAACAAATGCTAAAGGTTGCGTAGACATTCCAAAAAACTCGAAAATGCTTGGAAAACGTCCAATCATCGATTTTAGGCCGCCTTGATAAATATGCAAATATGCAAAAAATATGTACATATCTCATTTTTGCATGCATATGATATATGCAATATCAATATGCACTAGAGATTGCATGCATATATTCATATGCAATATCATATGCATCCAAAAAATCCAATATCATCCAACCATACTCAATATATCGACCTTTTTTCCAATATCGATATCGCGATATTTCGCATTGAAATTTTCGATATTTTTTGTTCGGAAAAGTATGAAAACGTTATGATGAACTATTATCTGAGACTAGGCTCTGCTCTGTTCTTACAACTGTTGCAATCCCGCCTGCTATTGATGTATAAGCGGCTTAACTGACTGTTAGGGGTCCCTAATGAGGGCGTATATCTCGGGATCTAAGCAGAGCACATTAATGAAAATTTCAGCAATCTTTTAAGAATTTATTGATCTTTCATTTAAAAAAGGATTCATTCAAATCCGTTGAGATTTGCCTTAACTGACTTTTATGGGTCCCTCCATTACACCTACAGTATATTAATTAATCACTTTCTTGCTTAGGCTTAGGCTCTGGCTTAGGCTCAGGCTTAGGCTTAGGCTCAGGCTAAGGCTTAGGAGTCAACTGAATGCGGTAGATAAAATTGAAAATTTTGTTAGGGACCCCTAAGAGTCAGTTTTGCCACCGCTGCAGGAACTGCAAATCTCAACGGATTTGAATGAATCCTTTTTTAAATGAAAGATCAATAAATTCTTAAAAGATTGCTGAAGTCAGTTTTGCCAATTCGCTGTACTAACTGCAAATCTTAACGGATTTGAATGAATCCTTTTTTTAATGAAAGATATATAAATTCTTAAAAGATTGCTGAAATTTTCATTAATGTGCTCTGCTTAAATCCTGAGATACAGGCCTACGCCCTCATTAGGGACCCCTAAAAGTCAGTTATGCGCGTAGGTGGTTCCAGACGCATACAATCTCGTAAATAGTTGCAGGATGCGTTTATAGTATTTTGACGGTCTAATTAAAATTTGCCGTTCCAGTGATTCCCGTTCCATTCCAACGATTATCATGGCCGTTCCATTCCATTCCAGCTTTTCATTCCAGTGATTATCATCTCCCTTTCTTACAATTGGAGCAGCGGTCAGCGTACGCTACATCGATAGACTCCTTCCTGTCTAAGGACAAGGACCAGTCATTTATGCATTCTATGAGCTGCGTTCAAGAAAGCCATCCTGGCTGCTAGATATCAAATTGTTTTCCCTAAAATGCTGTAAAATTTTCTTTTTCACGATTTTTTCCATAACTCTACACGCAACACAGGTAAGACTAACAGGCCGGTAGTTTTTTGCTTCGGATTTTGACCCTTTTTGTGAATTGCAGTTACTTTAGCTTCTAACCACATGGAAGGCAGTGTGCTAGTATCAGATGAAACTTCAAAAATGCTAGCTGACGGAATTGACAACTCAAGCGCTAACCTTTTGTAAAAAACACTAGGAAGCCCGTCTGGCCCAAACGAACTTTTCGGTCTTAAATTATGCAAGTAATATTGTATTGTACATATTGTACGTATTCTGTTGTACATACTTTGTTTAAAAGTCTATAATAAAACGTGTTATAGGGAAGGCCGGGAAAGGCATCACAATTACAGTACCGAAAGTTTGTCGCTGTGGTCTTAAAGCATCTGAAGAATAAGATTTGAAGGCAATAATCCGTTTTCTTTCGAACGCACAAATAAAATCGAAGAAAAAAAGGGGCCCAAATTGAGTTTTTATGTCTTGGTCAGGGGGCGGGGGTCGCACGGCGAACTTTTCCAAAATATGATGGGCGCCACTTCGTCAAGCGCTCATAACTTCTGAAAGAAAATGGGCACAAAAATGGGCCTCCCACCATTCGATGTAGTTTGCGGCGAGCTTTCAAACACAATAACTCGTGCCTTTCTATGTCTACTGGTTGGCGCGAAATTCAAATTTTCCTGCCTAGCAAAAGTAGTGCCGATGCAACACCTGAGAAACGTGCGCACCGTTCTGGCGCCCTTCAAGCTAGAGGGCCAGCTAATGGCGCATTGCACAGACAATTGCGTGGGCAATCCAGCCGTGCAAGCCGCATTGTTCTGCGGGCTCATACGCCAGAACGGCGATCATTTAAAAATTAGGTAGAAAATGGTGCATTTTCCGACTGATTTTTCGACAGGTTCTGACGCCTGTCGCCAATATACTTGCTCTAAACGCGGCGGCTGGTAATATGGATTCGGACCCCCGGACCCCCGGACCCCCACCGAATTCGGACCCCCAGCCTGGTACGGAAACAACGGTTTATGGATTCGGAACCCCACACCGGGACCGTAGTTTAAATTTCACGCCGTTTTATTTGCAAATTTCGGGGCACATTTGTTGGACACCTCGGTTTCGGTACGCGGACCATTCCCCCCATCCGCCGACCACCATAACTTTAGGCCTCAGTTTTCAAGCTGATGCTTAGGTTCAGAGGCTTAGCTGGGTGCAGGTTCAGAGTTAGGATCACCCTTTAGGGTGAAATTTAATAAGGCAGTTTGCCTTGCCAGGTAGGATTGAGCCGGCAATCGGTTTCTTTAAGCTCTGATTTTATCAATTACTGTAACGCTGTAAATTCGTTCGTATTTGATCATTATGTGATGACTTTGCGTAACGTATTTCCCAGCAAACTGCACGTCATAGAAATAAATTAAGCATCAGATAAACGAAATTGTCAAAAATGCTTGACTTGGTGGTGAGTAAACAAGCTGCGTAACAGTTAAAGTGGAAGGTCAACATTGAGCATTGTAGTAAACAGAGAAACTTGCAAAAAAATAGAGCACAACAAAGTATTTCTCAGATAAAAATAATTAAAATGTAATGAGAAATACCATACGGCAGGTCGGAGAGCAAAAAAACTGGCTTCTTCACTCTGTCGCTGAGCTCCACTGAAAGTACATCAAATCTGAATAAGAATTGTGCTAGAAATCTTTGCTAGCGAGGGAGCTACTACTGTATATATGAATCTATAACTCATCATAGTCAGGGTCGTGCCAATCTGGTGATCCAAAATCCCCTGACATTCCCCCGATTTTGCCTGCCCAACCAGATGCGAGGAAATATTGAAAATTGCGTTTGAAAGGCACTCTGAGCATACAACTAACAGTCTTAGTAGTTTGAAGTCAGTGGCGTAGCCAGGATTTCGGAAAAGGGGGGTGTAAAATTTTGAAAGTGCCTGGTTGGGCCGCTGCCGAACCAGGGCAAGAAAATTTTAGCAAAATTTGCCTTAAAAACGCGTTTAAAACACATTCCAGGCTTAAAATTAACAGAAATTTAAAGTTTTAGTAGCTTAAAGTGGCCTGGTCAGGCCGAGAAATTTTTGAAAATTTAGCCTTCGAAAACGCATTTAAAAGGCATTCTGAGCACAAAATAGACAGTTTTGGTACATAATTCATTAGTTTCGCTCATTTTTGACAGACTTTTTCTTCCTACCTCCACCGCAAAGGGGGGTGTACACACCCTACACCCCCCTGGATACGCCACTGTTTGAAGTGGTTTGGTTGGGCCGTTCAACCGGGGCGAGAAAATTTTTGAAAAATTACCCTTCTAAAACGCACTGATATCGAATCGACTGAATTACATGCACTTTCATTGCTGCTTCTACAACCTACTGAATGCATGTTTTTATGTAGTGACGCCAGCAATTTCCGCTGATAAGTCCCAAAATCCCCTGACAAATTTTAAATCCCCTGACCGGCACGAACCCTGATAGTATCGGGGAATTGAAATGCCGTTGTTGAACACATTAACCGAGACTACATTGTATCTCTTTCGCTCGAAAGGAGCATAACATTGGTTCCACAGTACAGTAGTATATTCGTTTCGTACGCGCTATTATTGCTAAGTAAATTGTAATAATATTTTTAATTGTACTTTTTAGAAATTTACTAATCCAGGTAAATTATTTGGTAAGTAAATTATAATTTCAATTATATTAAAAGTGAATTTTTGCCTTAAGTATATTATAAGTATAATTTCAATTACGGTAACTTTTTTAGAAATTTACTATAGTACAAGTAAATTATAATTAAATTATATTTCAAATAAATTTACTTAGCAAAAAAAAAGAATTGGGCAGAAGAAGTGGGCTATAAAATTCCCACAACTAGAAGACCAGCATTGGCAACAGATATGGTTGGAATACAAAACATACATAAAAGATCAAAAACTCCTTGACTTTCAATTTAAGGTCTTACACCAAATACTTGCCACTGGCGCAAGACTTTTTAGATTCAAATTAGTACAGAGTCCAGAATGTCTTTACTGCCATTCTCCTACTGACGATATATGTCATGCTCTCCTAGAATGTCCCTTGGTGTCACGCATATGGGAACAGATCTCGCAGGAATTTAGGTCAAGAGAGCAACTTGACACAGACATTTCTTCTGTAGTCGTGTATTTAGGATGGCGTCCTCAACATTGTTCCCAAAAGTGGTTGCAATTCTTACTCATGGTGAAATACGCAATTTACTCAGTTCGAAGTACCAATGCAGTTCTTACATACGAAGCTATTTTAGCACGTTTAGCTGCAAAATTTAAAATTGCTAAAGTTTCATATGAAGAAAGGATACGTGGTAAACCCGACCTAATTTCTATTCCATACGAATTCGAAAAATGGACATAATACAATCCCCTCGTACTTATTGTGTCTTTGTACTATATACGTACTCTATGTATTTATGTATTACGTTTTGAATGACACTTGGTAATTGTGCGTCCCCCATGCCTTTGTATGTTTTATGTTTATATTAATAAAAAAACCTAAAAAAAAAAAAAAAATTTACTTAGCAACAGCAGCACGCGCGCATATAGACCCAATAATAACGAAGTATTTAAAAAGATTTATCGTACTTACGCTACACAAGGAAAAATGTAATACACACCATATGGCAATATCGAATCAAGTATAAAGTGCCCGAACAGAGTTGCGTCAGCACTCCAATCTACCAGAGAGAATTTGCGACCAGACGCACTAGCACAGATCATACACTAAAATACAAGAAGTAAAGTGAAAATCGGTACCGGAAGAACAGCAGAGATCATACACCAAAATAGAAATAATAAAGTGAAAATTGGTACCGGAAGAACAGCAGAGATCATACACCAAAATAGAAGAAATAAAGTGAAAATTGGTACTGGAAGAAAGTTGAATTCCAGCTTGAAATTGAGGCCAAAAGTTAGGGTGGTCGGCGGATGGGGGAATTGTCCGCGTACCGAAACCGATGTGTCCAAAAATGTGCCCCAAAATTTTGCAAATAAACTTTCGTGAACTTTAAACTACGGCCGAGGTGGGGTTCCGAATCTTAAGAACCATTTTTCCGTACCAGGCTGGGGGTCCGAATTCGGTGGGGGTCCGGGGGTCCGGGGGTCCGAATCCATATTACCCGGCGGCTCACACACTAAACAGGATTCCGAAACTGTACTCACATTTCCGTTTCGTACCTGTTTTATGCCTCTTTTTGCCCAGCAACTGTGCATTGGTCAGCAACCCTAAATTTTAGCTCCAGAAAAACATGCAAATTTTGGAGAACTGAGGAGGAAATTTCAACATGTCTTGAATACGATTTGTAGAGCGGACTGAGAGCTTTCGATCGGTATAGTGCATGACCTCCCAGCATAAAATTTTCTATGTAGAGCTTCTTTCTGCTTTTAAAGCTTTGAGCCAATGCTGAGAAATTAAGAGTTTGTGAAATTCAGTAATTTCAATATGTAGACAGATGTGTTAAATAGGGAAGCTTTTCTTTTTCCTGTCGTTTCCACAAATGTTCATGAAACGTACTGAAATTTGGACAAGATCTGCTATAAGATGGGGAATTTCATGTGTCGTTTAATTTCATGCATAGAGCATATAGAGCGACGCTGTTTCCCTTGGCTGGACTACTCAAATTGGAAAACACTGTTCAGACGAAATTCTGCATTTTCTCAAGACTGGCTTTGCGTAAAATTTTCTGCCATTTCACAGCTGCTCTGCAAATTTCAGATTATTTGGTGAAGATTTGCGGTAGTAAAAAAATTGCCATTTTTCACAATCTAGAAATTTCCTCATTTCAGCAATTCCTTAAATTCTCAGCATAAATTTGCTAGAATATTGGCACTTAGTACCTACCAAATCTCAGCTTATTTGAACCATGTTTACGGAAACGGCAGAAAAAAGAAATATTATCAGTTTTTCGGTAGTGAACACACCTAATAACAATAGTCCTAATAATATGTTAATAATATTTACAAACCCTGTAAATAACCGTTAGAGGACCGGGACCTGTAACAGGTCACATAGTAGCTAACCAACCAAGCAGCCCAGTTTGTTATTGTGATCTGATCCGATCGGTTGATGAAGTAATGAAGCCATAGAAGCACAAAGATACGTAGTAGGTCTTCTAAGCAACAAGGTCAATAATACGGCCATTTACGGAGGCGGCTAAGAGACGTCGTGAGTCCGAAATTTCAGCCGGCAGCTTCAAAATATAACTTGACCTCTCCCTTGCTCGTTTCTAACCGAAAGCTTATTTTTTTGCATTCAGCAAAGTTCTGACAAGATTCAAAGGAGTGCAGGTTATTTATCCAATCGCCATAGTACTGTAGCATTATTTTTTCATGCTGCTTGTGAATCTGTGCGCGCGTAGGATCTGAAGGGAAGGGAGTGTGGTTGACCTGACAAAATGCAAAAATGCAAAAGACCTCAGAAGAAAATTTTATGCTGAGAGGTCATGCACTATACCGATCGAAAGCTCTCAGTCCGCTCTACAAATGGTATTCAAGACATGTTGAATTTTCCTCCTCAGTTCTCCGAAATTTGCATGTTTTTCTGGAGCTAAAATTTAGGGTTGCTGACCAATGCACAGTTGCTGGGCAAAAAGAGGCATAAAACAGGTACGAAAGGGAAATGTGAGTACAGTTTCGGAATGCTGAGATTGATAGCTATCGTTTGGTGGGTGAGGCGCCGCGTTTAGAGCTAGTATATTGGCGACAGGCGTCAGAACCTGTCGAAAAATCAGTCAGAAAATGCACCATTTTCGACCTAATTTATAAGTGGTCGCCGTTCTGGCGCATGAGCCCGCAGGACAGTGCGGCTTGCACGGCTGGATTGCCCACGCAATTGTCTTCGCAATGCGCCATTAGCTGGCCCTCTAGCTTGAAGGGCGCCAGAACGGTGCGCACATTTCTCAGGTGTTGCATCGGCACTACTTTTGCTAGGCAGGAAAATTTGAATTTCGCGCCAACCAGTAGACATAGAAAGGCATGAGTTATTGTGTTTGAAAGCTGTCCGCAAACTACGTCGAATGGTGGGAGGCCCATTTCTGTGCCCATTTTCTTTCAAAAGTTATGAGCGCTTGACGAAGTGGCGCCCATCATATTTTGGAAAAGTTCGTCGTGCGACCCCCCTGGTCTTGCTTGAGTGTTGTCAGGTCAACCACTCTCCCTTCCCTTCAGATCCTACGCGTGCACAGATTCACAAGCAGCATGAAAAATAATGCTACAGTACTATGGCGATTGGATAAATAACCTACACTCCTTTGAATCTTGCCAGAACTTTGCTGAATGCAAAAAAATAAGCTTTCGGTTAGAAACGAGCAAGGGAGAGGTCAAGTTATATTTTGAAGCTGCCGGCTGAAATTTCGGACTCACGACGTCTATTAGCCGCCTCCGTAAAAGGCCGTATTATTGACCTTGTCGCTTAGAAGACCTACTATGTATCTTTGTGCTTCTATGGCTTCATTACTTCATCAGCCGATCCGATCAGATCACAATAACAAACTGGGCTGCTTGGTTGGTTAGCTACTATGTGACCTGTTACAGTTCCCGGTGCTCTAACGGTTATTTACCGGGCTTGTAAATATTATTAGGATATTTTTTGTACTATTGTTATTAGGTGTGTTCACTACCGAAAAACTGATAACATTTCTTTTTTCTGCCGTTTCCGTAAATATGGTTCAAATAAGCTGAGATTTGGTAGGTACTAAGTGCCAATATTCTAGCAAATTTATGCTGAGAAATTAAGGAATTGCTGAAATGAGGAAATTTCTAGATTGTGAAAAATGGCAATTTTTCTTACTACCGCAAATCTTCACCAAATAATCTGAAATTTGCAGAGCAGCTGTGAAATGGCAGAAAATTTTACGCAAAGCCAGTCTTGAGAAAATGCAGAATTTCGTCTGAACAGTGTTTTCCAATTTGAGTGGTCCAACCCAGGGAAACAGCGTCGCTCTATATGCTCTATGCATGAAATTAAACGACACATGAAATTCCCCATCTTATAGCAGATCTTGTCCAAATTTCAGTACGTTTCGTGAACATTTGTGGAAACGACAGGAAAAAGAAAAGCTTCCCTATTTAACACGTCTGTCTACATATTGAAATTACTGAATTTCACAAACTCTTAATTTCTCAGCGTTGGCTCAAAGCTTTAAAAGCAGAAAGAAGCTCTACCTATGTTGCCATTTTGGATCACCCTATAGTACATTTAGATGGCGCTCTGACAAACTCGGTATACAAAGCACAAAGTTCAACTTGTGCAGCTGTGCTGCATAGCCATAGCGTTCATAGTGCAATTTGCTTCGACAAAGCTTGCATAGAGAACGAAGGGCCATCCATCCATGAACATTTCCTTGGCAATCGATCGGTACTACCAACAAATCACCTCCATTCACTGCATGGTCATCAGTTTCTGTGCTGTACCTTGCAACTTGGTAGTGTTGACGGCGTTTACAAGGTTTAACCGATTGAGACAAAAACAATGGGTCTATCTGATTGCAGCACTGGCAGTATTTGACTTGTGGACAGGTATGAATTTTCGGCACACTCGATCCGATCCGACCTACGATCAGACTTGTGGTTGCTGTTGTTCGGTATTTAATTTTCCGTTTGTCTATGTGGTACGTATGTGCATACACATTTACCTTCAAATGTGTATGGTAATTTGTGTATATACTAAAGTCTGTTCAAAAATCTTTGGCGCTGGGTACATCCGGCAGTGTCCCAAATTTATGCGTGGTGTGAACCCCATACATGTATATATGGATCTGTTCCTCACATCAACGAGACTACTATACTGTTCTCGAAATTTGCATATTGAACTTTAGTTAGAAGCAAGAAGCCTGACAAAAAAATCGACTTTTTTGGCAAAGCGCCAATTTTTGTGCCGATACCAGATTCGCATTCCCCAACCTTCAGGCATCTCGAAAATGCTACTATATAGGGGTCTACGATCAACCCTACCAAAGTTACACTCGATTTTTCTAACCTGACAAGCGGTCAAAATTTTGTTCTCCCATAGTTAAGCACAATAATTCATTCAAGATCGAACACATGGGGGTTTTTTCCTTCCAACCAATTTCAGCTTCACGTTTCTATATTATTTCGGACATGCTGAATCCAGCGGTCACATTGGTTTTGCTCTATCACTTTGATTTCTGCTAGAAATTTGACCTCGAAGTTCGGGTGTCCACCTGAATTTCAGAAAGGCATAGCCCAACGTATCTTGTGTGGCCCTGGTCAAAACCCCATACATGTATATATGGATCTGTTTCTCTCATCAACGAGATTACTATACTGTTCTCGAAATTTGCATATTATACTTTGCTTAGAAGAAAGGGGCCTGACAAAAAAATCGACATTTTTGGCAAAGCGCCAATTTTTGTGCTGATATCAGATTCGGATTCCTCAACCTTCAGGCATCTCGAAAATACTACTATATATGGGCCAACGATCAACTCTACCAGAGTTACAGTCGATTTTCTAATGCCGACAAGACAACAACACATTCTGAAATTCAGGTGGACACTCTAACTTAGAGGTCAAATTTCTAGCAAAAATCAAAGTCGTAGAGCAAAATCAGTGTGACCGCTGGATTCAGCATGTCCGAAATAATATAGAACCGTGAAGCTGAAATTGGTTGGAGGAAAAAACCCCCATGTGTTCGATCTTGAATGAATTTTTGTGCTTAACTATGGGAGAGCAAAATTTTGACCGCTTGTCAGCGTTATAAAATCGAGTGTAACTTTGGTAGAGTTGATCGTAGACCCATATATGGTAGTATTTTCGAGATGCCTGAAGGTTGGGGAATGCGAATCTGGTATCGGCATAAAAATTGGCGCTTTGCCAAAAAAGTCAATGTTTTTGTCAGGCCCCTTTCTTCTAACCAAAGTACAATATGCAAATTTCGAGAACAGTATAGTAGTCTCGTTGATGAGAGGAACAGATCCATATATACATGTATGAGGTTTCCACCAGGGCCACACAAGATACGTTGGGCTATGCCTTTCTGAAATTCAGGTGGACACCCGAACTTCGAGGTCAAATTTCTAGCAGAAATCAAAGTGTTAGTAGTGCAAAACCAATGTGACCACTGGATTCAGCATGTCCGAAATAATATAGAAACGTGAAGCTGAAATTGGTTGGAAGGAAAAAACCCCCATGTGTTCGATCTTGAATGAATTATTGTGCTTAACTATGGGAGAACAAAATTTTGACCGCTTGTCAGGTTAGAAAAATCGAGTGTAACTTTGGTAGGGTTGATGGTAGACCCCTATATAGTAGTATTTTCGAGATGCCTGAAGGTTGGGGAATGCGAATCTGGTATCGGCACAAAAATTGGCGCTTTGCCAAAAAAGTCGATTTTTTTGTCAGGCCCCTTTCTTCTAACTAAAGTTCAATGTGCAAATTTCGAGAACAGTATAGTAGTCTCGTTGATAAGAGGAACAGATCCATATATACATGTATGGGGTTCACACCACGCATAAATACGGGACACTGCTGGATGTACCCAGCGCCAAAGATTTTTGAACAGACTTTAGTGTGGGTTTGTATATTCAAATATACAGGGTGTGTCAAAAAAAAACAACCCAGCAGATTTTTTGCTGTAGCAACCGCAAATCTCAACCGATTTGAATGAATCCTGCTTTAAATTAAAGATAAATAAATTCTTGAACGACTGGTGTAGCTTTTATTAAGACGCGTTGCTTAGTTCCTGAGATAATTGCTTTCAAAATCAAAACAGAGATTTTGGCAGTGCACAACAGAGATTAAAACAACCAAGCAGATTTTTTGCTGTAGCAGCCGCAAATCTCAACCGATTTCAGTGAGTCCTATTTTATATGAAAGATAAATTAATTCTTGAAAGTCTGGTGAAGCTTTTATTAAGATATGATGCTTGGTTCCTGAGATATTTGCACTCAAATTCAAAACAGATTTTGGCTATGAACAAGAGCGATTTTTATTATTCTGTTGCACTTCATAATAAAACCGATTCCTACTGCTCAGGGCTAACGTAACGAGGTTTTTCTGGTGCCACACATGTTTGGTTACTTCAATTGTAAAAGTCTTGTTGCCCCTCAGCAGTAGGAATCCGTTTTGTTGTGAACTGCAACGGAATCGCTCTTGTTCACTGCCAAAATCTCTGTTTTGAGTTTGAAGGAAAATATCTCAGGAACTAAGCATCGTATCTTAATAGGGCCTTCACCAGTCTTTCAAGAATTTATTTATCTTTCATTTAAAGCAGGATTCATTCAAATCGGTTGAGATTTGCAGTTGCTACAGCAAAAAATCTGCTGGGTTGTTTTTTTTTGACACACCCTGTATATACAAATGTTTTGGATACACAGGGCGTGCCAAAAAAAACAGCCCAGCAGATTTTTTGCTGTAGCAACCGCAAATTTCAGCCGATTTGAATGAGTCCCTTTTTAAATGAAAGATAAATAAATTCTTGAAAGATTGATGTAACGTTTATTAACATAGCCTGCTTTGTTCCTGAGATATTTGTCCTCAAAGTCAAAACAGAGAATTTGGCAGTGAACAAGAATGATAAAGAACAACCCAGCAGATTTTTTAGTTTTGCAACCATGAATCTCCTCAACCGATTTGAATGACTCCTTTTTAAATGAAAGATTGATAAGTTCTTCAAAGATTGATTCAATTTTTGTTGGGATTCACAGTTTAGTTCTTGAGATATTTGCCTTCTAAGTCGAAACAGATTTTGGCAAAGAACAAGAGCGATTCCGTTGCATTTCATAATAAAGCAGATTCCTACTCCTGGGGCTGATGATACTTTTAAACCGAGTTTCTGTGTCACCAGTAAAGCCTCCAATAGCCCTTAGCAGTAGCAGGAATCCGTTTTATTGCGAAGAGCATAGCAATAAAAAAATCCCTCTTGTTCACTACCAAAATCACTGTTTTTACTTTCAGAGCCAATATCTCAGGAACTAAGCAGAGTACATTGATGAAAATTTCAGCAGTCTTTTAAGGATTTATTTATCTTTCATTTAAAAAAGGATTCATTCAAATCGGTTGAGATTTGCGGTTGCTACAGCGAAAAATCTGCTGGGTTGTTTTTTTTGGCACACCCTGTACGTATTCATATATGGAGTACTAGGCACGCGCAATGACGAAATTGATAATCGAATCCCACACGTTTCCCTTTTCGTTTTTGTCCCAGTTTTAAACGTGTTATTATTTTTTCAGATAAACCCATTCAGCCATTCTCCCTACTGATAGCGTGATATCTACTTATCACTTGTTTAAATAATTTTCTTAGGTTTTAACCGCTAAAGTTAGCGTAATTTGAGAATATTTAACGTTGGCTAGCCCTACAACGCCCTCCCATATGACAATGACACCCGTCAGGGTACCCCTAACCTACTGTAATTTTAATAGTGAAATTTTATTTTAATTTAATATTAATATAATAGAACTAGCCGATTATAATTTTAATTTAATATTAATATAATAGTCCCCTGTTAATTTTAATTTAGATTTAATATTAATACTATTAAATAACAATTTTAATAGTATTTTAATAGCATTTTTATAGTAGATTCTAAAATGAACTTAAAAAGTTTTGGATACACTTTAGCGAATTGGTGAAACAACATCTTGTGCTTGAAGTTGCTAGTGTGAGTTGAAAATTTAATCACAGATCCAACTTACAAGCATTTTTCTCTGGAAATTTATAACCATTCTTTTAAAAATGACGTTGTCTGAATATGGTTTTAAGCATACTGTACATGTAACAGAGGGGTCTGGGGCTCTAGCCCCCCACCCGAGTTAGGCCAGACCCCCCCGGATTGGGAACCCTCCCCAAGACGATTTTTCTGGCAAGCAAATTTTTGAGCAAATTTTTGCGATTTTTTGCAATTTCAGACACAAAAATCGCCTCTAAATAGCACTTTTTAGCTGTATTTCAGCCCAAATTATCGATTTTTGACGATTTTAGCCGAAAAATTACGGTTTTTTCCGATTTGTGAGCGCTTTTTTGTGCCCAACCCACTCCCAAAATTTTGGGCTAGACCCCCGGCCGGCGCCAGACCCCCAACCCCCTCCCCTTCGGCGGATGACCTGTTAAGATATTCGAAATTGCATGCGAACAGAAGCTAGGCATGTAAAATTTGAAAGAAAATATTGATGCATAGTGAAAAAGACATTTTGAAAGGGAAGACTGTTACATAGTTTATTGAGTAGATTCAGGTCCTTTTGTCATTCATGCCTATTACCGTAGTGAGAAAAGTTCCATTGTTTCCAAGATTCGAGATTCAGAGGGCTGTCAGACACTTTCAATTTTTATCATTTTCTGAGGTAAAATTCTGATTTAAATTATAGTATTATAGGTAACTTCTTCATTCTTCTTCAAGGTCAAACTATTAAAATGCTATTAAAATACTATTAAAAATATATTTTAATAGTCAGCCCCTCTTTGTATTTTTAATTTAATTTAATATAATAGTAGGCCCTCTATTTTAATATTAATATAAATTTAATACTATTAAAATGGCACTATTAATAATAGTTTTATTTTAATATTAATATATTAAAATAACAGTACCCTAACCCTACCCAATGGCTTGTCGAAATCATGCTTGCCAGCAGAAAATTTATAATATTCTTAATATACACAAATATACAAACAAATATGCAATATTGAAATTTTGTTTGCATATGTATACATATACATATACAAATGAAGTAGGCATATGTTTGCCCACGTTAGTGTATACACATTCAACAAAAGAATGTGTATTTTTGTGTAGATTTGTGTATGTCTATTGTACTGAAAATGGAAATTTTTTGGTAGACTATCAGTCAGAAATGCGAAATTTTATCGACTTTTGCTGATCAAATACACATACACAATACGGTTGGACGCATATATGCAATATGCAATATCAAACAATGCATATATGCATGGTTTTTGGCATGCATATATCCATATGCAATATCATATGCATGCAAAATTCCAATATGCAATAGTCATATGCAATTTGACCCTGATATCAAAATTTTGCATATTTTTAGTTTGCATATTTTCTCTCCACGGTCTTGCTGACTTTTCGTGCTGTATACTTATGTTCTGAAGAACATTAAACGATTCAAATAGTTGTTTTATCTATTTGGCGTGGAGAAATCCATAAAGTACTCGTCCAAACAGTACAAGTTTCAAAGAGGGTTAGTTTGGCCGATTTCTGGTTTTGAGCTGAGCAAAAAATGAAAGAATTTGTTTAGCGAATTGCGAATTTCTGCAAGCACCTCATTGCTTCATAAATATCTGCAGTTTTTAGCAGAATTGTTCAAACTAAGGAGACACAATTATCATCCAAAAACAGGCAAACAGACTGGATTTCTGAGTTTAGGATAGTCGCCACGTTTTTGCTAATTTTTCATCTAATTAAAATAAAAATCTAAAATAAAAAATCGCTTGAGGCGGTTGATACTGTAAATCTGTACTTTACAAAGATCAAAGCTTCCTTTTTCCACTTACAGAATGGAGATGAATGGCTTGAGACAGACATGGGTTAGCATTTCGGCTGAGGGGGGAGTAGAATTTTCAATTCCTGAGGGTGGGGGAAGAAGCGCCTGAGGGGGGCTGAGGGGGTGGTAAGTAAAAAAGTCCGATTTTTGGCGAAAATCAAGGTGTTTGGCTTATGTTTCATTAAAACAAGTTAAAATAAGCTATTTCTATTTTTGAGCTCATTTACACCTAATCCAGCCATATTTTTATCATAATTTTCTATACAGAATTCTTCCAAAAAATTCCCGAGGGGGGTAGGTCAGAACCTGAGGGGGGGCCAATCACCTCAGCCGCTCCTTTAGGCCCATGTCTGGCTGGAGACCCTAAGCTCAAGTCGCAAATAATAGAAATCTCAACTGAGACTTTTCAGATTCTGAATTTATTAGTTTATAAAACTAGGACAGGACTACAAACGGTTAGGTATTATACCACATTAGAGAGAACTAATTTGAACATGCAAACAGTAATTTAGCCAAAAATCTGTAATGTCAACCATTTTTATCTAAAAATTACGAAATGAGCTGGTCTTTCATGCCAAACTATGTTTCCCGTCTTTTTCCAAAAATCTGTGATGTCAACAATAATTATCTAAAAATTACGAAATGAGCTGGTCTTTCATGCCAAACTGTTTTCCCCTCTTGTTTTTTTCCAGATGAGGTCTGTATCTGCAAAATAGGTATGCCTAATAAACGCTAAACTCGTGCGAAAATGTTGGAAAACGTCCAGTTATCGATTTCAGGCCGCCTTGATAAAATATGCATATATGCAAAAAATATGCGCATATTTCATTTTTCCATGCATATGATATATGCAATATCAATATGCACTAGAGATTGCATGCATATATTCATATGCAATATCATATGCATCCAAAAAATCCGATATCATCCAACCATAATACACAAAAATACAGATTTTGAGTGCTGTTTGTGTATGGTAATGTCTATCCTAATTTTCAACGTGTATGTGTATATACGTACATTGAAAAAACAATGTGTATTTTTGTGTATGGTAAATGTGTATGTGTATACACAAACAATAGTACTTTTGGTCCATTTCACCGCCCCCGTAGTTTGTAATCTCGGACGTTTGCCCTTATTTCACTGCCCAGCCACGTCCTAGCCGGTTGTAGGACGTTTCGTCCCAACCGTTAAGTCCCCTTGCTGTTCGTCCCGGCCGTTTCGTCCCGACCGTTTAGTCCCGGCCAATTATTAAGCGTTACCGTTTCGTCCCGCTGCTAACTACAGTATATTGCAATGGCGGCGGCAAAATCAAATTCCAAATGCGCCACAACGCAATAAGAGGTGAAACGCCAGGCGCACAGTGCATTAGCTGGGCTAAAACAGGTTTTACGAAATTTGAAGGCTACTTTTTCAAAACGTTCTTATCCTGGCCCAACCAGGCAACTTCAAAATTTTACACCTCCGATTGCAAAATCCTGGGTACACCATTGCCTGACCCCAACACAAGACTAAAGGTGGGTTCACATAGTCGGTCGGCGTCGGCAGATCGGCAACTCGGGAAATCGACCCCAATTTGAGTACACACATAAGCATGCAGCAGTTCACATAGTCTGTAGTGCGTCTGGAGTCGTTCCAGACGGCTAAAGACTTGCCGATGATTTGGCCAAATCCCAAATCGCCACGACGCGATTTACAACCTTTTATGGCCGCCAAGCGTTCCCGACCAATTAAACAGTGCGCTGAGCATGCGGCCGGTTCACATAGGCGCGGTCGGTCGGGGATGGACAGGCGCTAATCACACAGCGGCACTGACCGGCCAGAACACTTGAACAGCTGAAAATGGTAGGGGGAAGTAGGGGTTTTTTGCTGAAAAGTAGGGGGATTGGGTTCCGAAAACCTGGCAACCCTGGCGCTCTCTGTGAAATCGAGAGGCGAAAATCGAGCTGTCACCCTCTGAGCCAAAAGCACCGAAATCAAACTTGGGCTTTTCCATTCAGAAAAATTTCGCAGATGTCTCCGTAGATGAACACACAACACTGCCGCGGCTTTACGCCTGTTAGAGCTCATAGAACGGCCCATTCTGTCACCGGTACAGCGCAAATGACTCAAATTCCTGTGCTCACTAGACTTTTGGGCCGTCAAAATACCGTAATTATTAGGTAGGCCGGCCGGTTCCAGATGCCGACAGGAGACTATGTGAATTGCGTTTTAACCCAGTTTTTCCCCACCGCTATACCGACGCTCGGCCCCGATATTTTGCCGATGACGTTGCCGACGCCGACCGACTATGTAAACCCACCTTAAGAATAACTAAGTCTGAGCCTCAGCCTAAGCTTGACTCTAAGCCAGAACCTACATAATCCTAAGTACTGTTTCCCAGATAATTTATTTTCGAATTACGTAACTTGCTTGTAACTGTCGGAAATTTACTATCTGCAATTTCAAATTTAATTTGTTAATAATTTGCTATTTTTTATCAGTTTGCTGAATTTGCTACAAATTTTTTGCTCAACCTAATAATGCCTGAGATTTTCCGATTAAAGACTACCATAGTTAGTATAAGATCATGGATTTGTCTTATAAGTGAATACTCCAGTACCGTTTAAAATCAAAACTATACATTGTATCTCAGTTTCAATGAGCTAAACAAGCAACAGCAGGAAAAAAAGCACCAGCAAGAATTTTCTCTAACTTTATCCCTAACATGAACACATTCAGTAGTTTTCTATTTGCCGATCTACTGTCAGTCTAGAGACTGACTTTTGTCCATACTTGGTTACAGCCCCCAGTCCAAGTGGGGAAAAATAGGGATAATGGATGATTCCGTTTGAGCCTAGTAAATTCCTAGGAAATTGCTGGCACAGCTAGCTATTTGCTACCTGATTTCGCCCGAAAATAAATTAGCTTGCAATTTGTTATAACTTGCAGGGAAACAGTAATCCTAAGCCCTCAGCCCAAACCTCAGTCTGAGCCAGCGCAATTGTCAGACTAGGAATGAGCTGCGCGGCATGCTGGCTTCTGTTTAATAGCATGAACGATTTGGTTTTGGCGCCTTAGATGTTCATGTCTCACTTTGTGAACTGGGACGAAACGGTCACTTTAAAACTTGGCCGGGACGAAACGGTCGGGACGAAACAGTCGGGACTAACATCAAGGGGACGAAACGGTCGGGACGAACTGGGCTGATACCGTCCTAGCCATGCTGTTGGGTTCCAGTCACTAAGAGGACGCTTGACCCGTTGACGTCATTATGCTGCCAGCTCCAAAATGCACTAAGCCGGTTTACACTTTATTTCTGGTTTCTCAGACAGCCCCTGACGTCGTTGATCTTCTTTTCCTCGAACACAACCATGTTTTGGGAGCGGCTTTCGGTGCTTAGGCAGATCCAGTCGGTTCCCATTTACCTACTTGCTGTAGCCAGCTTTCGGTGGTCTGCCTGCGGCTTTGTGCCGACAACTAACTCTTCGCGGCAAGAAACTTGCCGCGCCGAGAGAATGAACGCACGAGCACGCGCAGAGTGGCTGTGCGGCCTAAACCACTACTACTGTAGCTGGCCGGCCCATCGAACTGCTGCTGAAAAAGTATCTGCTAATGTACAGTACATGTAGTTTACTCGAGGAAGGGGATAGGTATAACTGTTGATTAGGTATACCAAACCGAAAAATACCGAAAAATGGGTATTTTTTGGAATACCTACCCAATAACTATCTACCGATTGCAGGTATTTTAATAAATACCCATACCGGGTATACCGATTATTTTGGGAATAGCCAGGTACTGTATTTGGGAATCGGTACTTTCTGTCCTTCTTAGTAAAATTTTATCGAAAATTCCCTGTGATCACAATGTTTTCCTTGTAATTTTGCATTTTTTGGGCCTTGCAGAAACAATTTATGAGTCGTTCTCTGGTCAGATCGCGTTTTGGCCCTTTGCCCTATTCAGACCCAAAATTGAAACGTTGAGCTAGAGATACTGTTGTTTGGTATTGGATTTTCCGTTTGGGTATGTGTGAGTGTATGTGTATGTGTATACACATTTACCTTCAAATGTGTATGGTAATTTGTGTATACACATTCAACAAAAGAATGTGTATTTTTGTGTATATTTATGTATGTGTATTGTACTGAAAATGCAATTTTTTTGGTAGATCTATAGTCAGAAATGCTAGGGAAATCAAATCTCTCAATGTCTGTTGCTTGAAACCTTGGATAGCTTTGAAATCGAGTTACTTAGGCCATTTGAAGGTTTTATCAGGGTATCTACCGTTTATTACTGCAGCAAAAACATCGAAATTTTACGATTCTGTTCGAAATTTTATCGACTTTTGCTGATCAAATACACATACACAAAAATACACATTTTTAGTACTGTTTGTGTGTGGTAATGTGTATCAGAATTTTCAATGTGTATGTGTATGTGTATGTGTATACACATTGAAAAAACAATGTATATTTTTGTGTATGGTAAATGAGTATGTGTATACACAAACAACAGTAGCTAGTAGAGAGCTGCGAGTTGGCACACTAATACATACTAATGAGTTATCTTTCAGCTGCAAAGGACTAGTGGATCTGAAACTTCTGTCCTGAGATATAGCCTTCCGAAAATCGGTCTGCTTAACCTCAATTTCCTCACGCTCTATGGGTCTGAACCCAGAATGCTTTACACCGAACTGTAGGTAATTGATAGCGCAACATTTTTCCGAAATAAAAAGTGCGTGTTAGGGGGGTTTCGGACGAGCTAGGGGTGCGCAAATGGGGTCGAAAAAATTTTTTCCTAAAAAATGAAATTTGATAAAAGTTTCATAAAACAGTCCAGAACTACTGTAAAACCCCAAATTTAGATGTCTTAATATCGATTATTAAGCGAGAAATTAGATTTTGAAGTTTTGGTCCCATAGTTAAACGGACCGATTTTCGGAAGGCTATATCTCAGGACAGGAGCGTTAGATCCACTAGTCCTTTGCAGATGAAAGATAACTCATTAGTATGTATTAGTGTGCCAACCTAGAGCTCTCTACTCTAGCTCAAAGTTTCAATTTTGGGTCTGAATACTGAAACACGATCTGACCAGAGAACGACTCTTATATAAGCCTTTAAAACTACAGTACAAGTAGAAGCATTTCTATTACAGTCAGGCACTTAACGCCGTTTATGGTACCGACACCATATAAGGTGCCGGTACCATATATGGTACCGGTACCGTAGGTAGTGGTACCATGTATGGTACCGGCACTATATATGGTACCGTCACCATATATGGTACCGGTACCATATATGGTACCCCCACCTTCGGGGCCTGGGGTGGTACCATGTATGGTACCGGTACCATATATGGTGACGGTACCATATATAGTGCCGGTACCATATATGGTACCGGCACCATATATGGTACCCCCACGTTCGAGGTCTGTGGTAGTACCATATATGGTACCGGTACCATATTTGGTACCGGTACCATATATGGTGAGGGTGCCATATATGGTGCCGGTACCATATATGGTACCGGCACCATATATGGTACCCCCACCTTCGCGTTTTTCCGGTACCGGTACCATATATGGTACCACTCCGTTCAGATTTCGTACCATATATGGTACCGTCACCATATATGGTACCGGCACCATATATGGTACCGGCACCCATGGCCATGGGTAGGGGTACCATATATGGTACCGGTACCATATATGGTGACGGTACCATATATGGTGCCGGTACCATATATGGTACCACTACCCTCGGTACCGGTACCATATATGGTACCGGCACCTTATATGGTGTCGGTACCATAAACGGCGTTAAGTGCCTGACTGTATTAGCTAAAATTATTTATAGAAACGATTTTCACTGCAGCAAAACTAAAAAAATTATTTCAGAAAATTCCTAAAAATTGTAAATCCCATTGGTTTTGATTAATTTTCTAGCCTCTGACCTTGGAAATGGCTAAATCCATGGCCTTGACTTTGTAAAACATTTACAGAAAATACCGAATAAATACCGGTATACCAGTATTTTTGCGAATACCTACCCATAACGAACCGATTCCTGAAAATCCCATACCCAAACAACAGTAGGGGGATGTCATTGTTTGGCACTCTCTCTGTACATTTGCACCATGTTTTCAGCGGTGGGCGGTTTGATCTACAACACCTACCAACTGCTGGTGGCCACAGGAACAGTGACCAGCTACAACAAATTCAAGTGCATCGTTGCGGGCTACGGTCAGATCTCTGGGGTGCAGGCCAGTCAGTGGTTGGTGTTGCTGATTGGCTACGACCGATTCTGCGCCCTCTGGGACTACGTCGGTTACGGTCACAGGCACCACAAGCGTTTCGCCAAACGCTCTTTTCTCTTTTCCATTGCTTGCGCTCTGCTCTCGTCCTTGTTTACATTCATTGGTCTAGACTTCTCACAAGTACCGGTTTATTGCAGCTTAGGCGGGTCGGCCGCACACTTCTTCAAACGTTTCTGGGTGCTCTTTGTGATTGTCCTTGGAAGTGCCATTTTGTTCTTTTACCTGGCTTGCTTGATTTTGCTGCTGCTCAAAAGGAGCACAGCGCTCAATCAGCAACAGGCTTTACAGCGACAGATTAAGATATCTAAAACCATTGCCACTGTCTTGTTTTTCTATACTCTTTTCTGGATTCTGCCCAACTTCGCTTTCGTCCTCAGTCTGATCAGGGGCCAGTCTGCAGAGGTCACGGGCAAACTAGGTCATCTGATTGCTGCTGGCACTTACTATAACTGCTGCGCTAACGTGATAATTTACGCAGTTAAACACAAAACCATGCGGAAATTTTTGAAACTCACTGTTCAGTGTAAACGTGAGGGGCAGGATGCAGTTTTAAATCATCAGTTGAACCATCATGAGCTGAAAAATCTGAGCGTTAGGAATGGTCCGAATCGATGGGCGCAGTCTCCTCGACCCCGTAAGATACTGAGCGTGAAGAGATTATGAAGGGTGGCGCTAATTCCTGCATGACTTTCGTTTTTCTTGAGCAAGTTGTTTGTGCTACATAATCGCGTCTTAAGAGGCAGTCCATGAAAAAGTCGAACCTTCCCAGGAACAGCCTTGTACAGCTGATTTTTCAAAATCTGCGTAGACAGCTGTAACTTTCAGACTTTGTAGAACACGGAAAGTCATGGAAGTATTTGCTATCCGATTTTCTCTAAGTGCCCTAGAACCAAAATTACGGCCCTTCAAAAATCGCTATTTTGACTGTTTTTGCCAATGAAGTCCCGACTTCAAAACGGCATAACTCGGTTTGGAGTGGGCCGATTCTGATGTGATATGTCTTATTAAAGAGGTAATTTGACCCTCCATCAGCCTATATGCACAGCAGAATTCAATTCCATCTACAACTTTTTCGAATGTTTTTTGACTTTGAGAGGCCATATCTCAAAAATGAATGGGGTTATATGGCAAGGTTAGGACAGATTCGAAATCTACATGCAATTTTGCGTCTGATGGTCATATTTGTGTTTCTCAAAGCTTGGAGCTCAACAACCAAAAGTTCGGTCGAATGTAGCCAGTCAAAACCCTCATTTTTCCTTTTTTCAAACGAGCTGCTTGACATTGAAACGCTATAAGTCAGTCGTGATTTATATGTTTTTTACTGCAAATACATCATTTTAGAGGCAATCGAATAAGCTGTCAGACCATACAGACTAGGTGGCCCAATATTGCTTTTTCACTGTTTAACACACCTTCAACTTTGGCAGACAATAACTCGAAAATGAACATGGTTATACGGTAATGTGATGGCAGATTCGAAATCTACTCGCAATTTCACGTCTGATGGTTATAATATTGTTGCTCAAAGCTTGGAGCTCAGCTGTCAAACGTTCGATTGAATGTAACTGGTTAGAATAAGTCGTTTTGCTCTTTTCAAACGCGCTGTCTGACATTGAAAAGCTGTATGTCAGTAATGAGAGCAAACTATTTCTACTGTAATATTGAATAAGCTTCCAAACCATGTTCACTGGATGGTTCAATAGTGCTTTTTCACTGTTTCACTACACAGTACAGTACAGAGCATCACCTAAATAAGTAATTGAAAAGATCCGCAGAGACTATCAAACAATTTTCACCAAGTACACATAACTAGGCAACTGAACAATAGTGTTTACAACTTTGCACTGTAATAATAAGAATGGACTACCCTAAAGGATAACTATCGCACACTGACATAACAATCGAAAACTATAATCAGGCGATCTGCTATGAATTTCTCCGTTTAAGTTAAATTACTTCTAATGCTAATTTGCAATATTCATGCAGCAAAATTTGCCCACAAGATGTCTTCAACTGTTTCATATTCTTCATCTTCAACATATTCATCATGCCTGATATAGTGAAATTCACTGTTTTGACTGGTGACATCATCCATTTCTGCAAATTCTGGGTCTTCCACTACAGGCCCTGGCTGTCGCTCATTTGCATATTTATGCCTTTTTGGTTGTGGTGGGGCAGCTGGCGCAGTAGTGGTGGTAGGTGTTACAGTACCTTCACGCTGTTGTCGTGCTTTACGAGAGAAGTAACTCATTATCTGCGTTTCAGTCAGATATTCACTCATGTCAAATATCAGCTTACCATCTGCAATTTTGTACATTATGCAAGTGTTATAATTTTCCGATATCGTGTTACCCAGTCCGGTTTTTTTTCGCATTAGTATGGCAGTTTGCTTTGGATCGAATTTTAGGTGATTTGTTTCTCCTTGTTTAAAGATTTCATCCAGAAATGTATGTTGTTTTCTTGAAAATCGTATATTTGGAGCTGGCTGCTGAAACGCCCAACCTTTTTCTAGCAGCAGCATGTTTCTGCCACAGCGACTCTGACGCATCTCTAGTAACGTTAGTTCTTCACGTACTTGTGGAATAACTGGGTTTGTGTGAAGCTTTTCAAGCTGACTCAGAAACATTCGTTGAGCATAATCCTGCATTGTTGCACGGTCAGGTTCAAAG